>SDVV010041844.1:0-10395 GCA_016164225.1 Gammarus roeselii | reverse complement strand
GAGATGGCTCTTACTCACGGTACAGAAGCAACAGGAATATCACCTGAGATGGCCCTTACTCACGGTACAGAAGCAACACGAATATCACCTGAGATGGCTCTTACTCACGGTACAGAAGCAACAGGAATATGACCTGAGATGGCCCTTACTCACGGTACAGAAGCAACAGAAATATCACCTGATATGGCCCTTACTCACGGTACAGAAGCAACACGAATATCACCTGAGATGGCCCTTACTCACGGTACAGGAGTAACAGGAATATCACCTGAGATGGCCCTTACTCACGATACAGAAGCAACAGTGATATCACCTGAGATGGCCCTTACTCACAGTACAGAAGCAACAGGAATATCACCTGAGATGGCCCTTACTCACGGTAAAGAAGCAACAGGAATATCATCTGAGATGGCCCTTACTCACGGTACAGAAGCAACAGGAAAGTCTGGCTGCAAAATTTATGTGCTTCTTTGTTATCAAATTCTTTCCAAGGTATGCAGGGTTTGTAATAGAGTAGAATTTTTTAAATTAAATTTTATTCACAAACTGGAACCTTATTATCAGAGATATTCATGGCAGAGTAGACTTGTTTTTCTTTACTCTGAACGATCAACTACCGTCTCTGACATTGATGTTATAGACGTATGTATGTATCTTATAGACACACAGCCGTTTTCCCCTAATTAGGAGGGTGGCTAAGTTAGACTGACAAAGAGAGGGGAGGCACCTTATCTCTCCGCCACAAGACCGCCGTGTCAATGCAGTGGCTCGAACTTGCGACATGCAGCAACAAAGGTCACAGCAGCTCCCATCGCTTTCACTTTACATAAGAATATAAAATTGATTTTCTACATATGAGAGATCTGTCTAAAGAGCAGAAATAATATCTCTTCGATCGGAAAACAAATCTTGTTCGTAGAACAGATTGATATCCTGTTTGCACAACAGATTGATATCCTGTTTGCACAACAGATTGATATCCTGTTTGCACAACAGATTGATATCCTGTTTGCACAACAGATTGATATCCTGTTTGCACAACAGATTGATATCCTGTTTGCACAACAGATTTATCTCATGTTTGTACAACAGATTGATATCCTGTTCGTACAATACTTTAATAGCATGTTTGTACAACAGATTAATATCCTGTTTGTACAACAGACTAATATCCTGTTTGTACAACATATTAATATTATTTCTGTACAACAGATTAAACAAAGTATCAGATCATATATGACATCTACTAAACTTTACTATAATGTTCAGGAGAAGAAGCATTGCCGGATAAACATACACAAAACATTCCCTTCCTCCATCCTCTCCCCCAGCTGGTTCCTGACTCAGTTCATTTCTCTCTCCCTCGCACCTTCTGTTTGCAAAACACATTCTCTTCCTCCATCCTCTCCCCCAGCTGGTCCCTGACTAAGTTCATTTCTCTCTCCCTCGCACCTCCTGTTAGCAAAACACATTCCCTTCTTCCATCCTCTCTCCCAACTGGTCCCTGACTCAGTTCATTTCTCTCTCCCTCGCACCTCCTGTTAGCAAAACACATTCCCTTCCTCCATCCTCTCCCCCAGCTGGTTCCTGACTGAGTTCATTTCTCTCTCCTTCGCACCTCCTGTTTGCAGGACACATTCCATTCCTCCATACTCTCCCCCAACTATTCCCTGACTGAGTCCATTTCTCTCTCCCTCGCACCTTCTGTTTGCAAAACACATTCTCTTCCTCCATCCTCTCCCCCAGCTGGTCCCTGACTGAGTTCATTTATCTCTCCCTCGCACCTCCTGTTAGCAAAACACATTCCTTTCCTCCATCCTCTCCCCCAACTGGTCCCTGACTGAGTTCATTTCTCTCTCCCTCGCACCTCCTGTTAGCAAAACACATTCCTTTCCTCCATCCTCTCCCCCAACTGGTCCCTGACTAAGTTCATTTCTCTCTCCCTCGCACCTCCTGTTTGCAACACTGCGCCGATACTGTCAAGCAGCTTCTCTTTCACATGATTCGGCAATAAGCCAAATTTGTTTCCTTGTTTCCCGTGCTTTGTTTCATTGTCACACACGACTAGTAGGGGAGACAAATAGTCTCCCGTTTGCTACGAGTGCTGCATGTGTTCTTGTCCCTTGAAGGGCTGGGGAGGAGACTGATGGACCTCCGTCAGGATGAAGTGAGGCGTCGCTGGCGGGACGACGTCGTCTTAAAGGACTGTGAAGTGAAATATAGCAGAAAATTTAAAAGTTGTAGTACAGTCTGGTTTAATCGACTCCTTCCGACGGGTAAATGGCATTTGTACTAAAATCAGTAGAGTGGGTCAAGTACCCGTTTTTACAGGTTGCCACTATGTAGATAGCTACACTAAAAAAATCACCTAATACAGACCGATCGTAAAATACGTAGACATCAACTCAATAGATAGGACGACTACAATACTTCATACACGTAGTTAGTTACGAAATATGTATTTATTATGTACTACGGGCCGATCTACGTTACGATCATGAGTGTACATGACGTTTAATCCAACGTATTATGCTGCGTGGAACATGCCGGCGTTTTCTTTGCGTAGGAGTGGAAGGAGGTAGGAGTAGGAGTGTCATCGAATGACCGATACTGGTGACCCAGTCTACAGGTCAGACGATGACACATTCAAAAGGCGACATTAATACGATAAATACGGTCTGATTTGGAATAAAGTAACTATGAAACCTCCAACTAATAACGTACCTATCGAAACTTTAACGCCTTCGCACTCGACCAGAACATTAGGAAGTTTTCCCTGGAATTCATTCAATACACCGCGGCTCTGGAGAGGAATTGCTGGTCTAAGTTTGGAATGAATTTCTTGACGACACGTTGGAAATTTTTGATTGACTGGAGGTCTTCTCCCCATCTGAGGGAGTGAAGGGACTGAGTGGGAGGGACCAAAGCTGTGAACCAATTGCCTATTAGCCCAGCTATAAATAGCGGATAAAAGCTGTGAAGCAATAGCCTGTTGATACAACAATAGATGAAAGAAGCTGTGAGATAGCCTGTGGAAACATCAGTAAACGAGAGTATCTGAGTAACAATAGCCTGTTGATCCAACAATAGATGAAAGAAGCTGTGAGATAGCCTGTGGAAACATCAGTAAACGAGAGTATCTGAGTAACAATAGCCTGTTGATCCAACAATAGATGAAAGAAGCTGTGAGATAGCCTGTGGAAACATCAGTAAACGAGAGTATCTGAGTAACAATAGCCTGTTGATCCAACAATAGATGAAAGAAGCTGTGAGATAGCCTGTGGAAACATCAGTAAACGAGAGTATCTGAGTAACAATAGCCTATTGATCCAACAATAGACGCGAGCCTGCGATTAATTCACAGGACCTAATAACCCACGATCTACGACTTTTTGCCCAGTCTTGGAAATAAATAAGAGTTAGGTAGCATTGTGAGACTGGGATAAAGTCAGGTAACTTTGGGAGACTGGGATAAAATCCGGTACCTGTGGGAGACTGGAATAAAGTCAGGTACCTTGGGGAGACTGGGATAAAGTCAAGTACCTTTGGGGGACCGGAATAAAGTCAGGTACCTTTGGGGGACTGGAATAAAGTCAGGTACCTGTGGGAGACTGGGATAAAGTCAGGTACCTTTGAGGGACTGGAATAAAGCCAGGTACCTGTGGGAGACTGAGATAAAGTCAGGTACCTTTGGGAGACTGGCATTAAGTCAGGTAACTTTTGGAGACTGGGATAAAGTCAGGTACCTTTGGGAGACTGGGATTAAGTCAGGTAACTTTTGGAGACTGGGATAAAGTCAGGTACCTTTGGGAGACTGGGATAAAGTCAGGTACCTTTGGGGGGCTGGAATAAAGTTAGGTACCTGTGGAAGACTGGGATAAAGTCAGGTACCTGGTGGAGACTGGTATAAAGTCAGGTACCTTTGGGAGACTGGGATAAAGTCAGGTACCTTTGTAGGACTGGAAGAAAGTCAGGTACCTGTGGGAGACTGGGATAAAGTCAGGTACCTTTGAGAGACTGGGATTAAGTCAGGTAACTTTGGGAGACTGGTAAAAAGTCAGGTAACTTTGGGAGACTGGGATTAAGTCTGGTAACTTTGGAGGCTGGGATTAAGTTAGGTAACTTTGGGAGACTGGGATGAAGTTAGGTGGCTTTGACAGATTGGGATAAAGTTAGGTAACTTTGGGAGACTGGGATAAAGTTAGGTAGCTTTGGCAGACTGGGATAAAGTTAGGTAACTTTGGGAGATTAGGCTGTCAACAAATACGAAACCGGGATCTTGCCTAGTAAGTGTGTTATGAATGAATGAGGCTGTCTACATAGTGCATATTTTCACCCGAACAACATATCTTGAATTACAACATTAATTTAAATTATAAGATTGGTCCGTGCATGTGTCATTGGCATATGGTGTTTTGCATCAAGAACAATAATACGCAACTTCGTACTGAACAAGAGAACATAAACATAAACTGCTGAACGGTTGGCCAACCTGCTTTGGGCGAGACACTGACTCTGGCCACCCATTATAGCAGAAAGAGAATATCGCCGAACTATCATCCTGGAAAGCGGGTTCCCATTGTTAAAAGACATATTGCAAACAGCCTCCGTCACAATTGCTGCACGTTAAATGTAAAGTTGTGATAATGCAAACATCGCGTGGCATGAGGAGTCCGCAGCTTCCAAATAATACTCTTGGTGGCCCACACGTCTTCGCATTAGAGACAAAAATGGTCCGACGCTCCCAAATAATACTCTTGGTGACCCACAAGTCTTCGCATTAGAGACAAAAATGAGTCCGATGCTTCCAAATAATACTCTTGGTGGCCCACACGTCTTCGCATTAGAGACAAAAATGAGTCCGACGCTTCCAAAATGGTTCCCTCGGTAATAAGTGACAGCCCTCATATTATTCCTCATCGAAGACGTGCCTTTAATCGAAAAATGTTTTAGTGTAAACAAATTAAATTTGGTTGCTACAACCAAATTTAACATAGGCTAATTTAACATAGGCTAATCGTCTGGCTGCTGAAACAAAATCAAGATACATTCAACTTCTAATAAAATTATGTTTCATTCTGTAAATTTAGGAAAATAAAATAAAATTAGAATATTACATGTTTTAGTCTAAGTTTGATCGAAATCAAAGATATATATTTTGATTGCCAAAAGCTTTTACTTTTTTTGACCCACAGACAATAAATAACATGACACACATTTATATTATGCAGTATGAACTTTTAGATGCACAATTGCCTTCCAACTATGATACTTTGTCGCACTATGCATTCGCGTCATAAAAGTACAGAATTATGGCATCCATAACCTGATTGGTACTTGCTATTATTGCCGTTTGATCAATTCGGTCAACTTCAGCTCCAACACCGCCGTATACCCTATGATGACAGTGTCAAATTGTGTGTTCAAGCATCAGCGATTCAATCCCAAACAATGTGGCATAGATACCGTCCGTTGGGTCCAGTCAGGACCAATAAACGACATGCGATTGATTGACAAAAGGGTGTAGAAACAGGGGTGCTGTGGATAGGGACAATTCAATATTGACGATAGGGCGTAGTGACAGGAGTGCTGTGGATAAGGACAATTCAATATTGACGATAGGGCGTAGTGATAGAAGAGCTGTGGATAGGGACAATTCAATATTGATAATAGGGTGTAGTGATAGGAGAGCTGTGGATAGGGACAATTCAATATTGACGATAAGGCGTAGTAACAGGGGTGCTGTGGATAGGGACAATTCAATATTGACGATAGGGCGTAGTGACAGGAGCGCCGTGGATAGAAACAAATCAATATTAACGATAAGGCGTAGTGACAGGAGCGCTGTGGATAGGGACAATTCAATATTGACGATAGGGCGTAGTGACAGGAGCGCTGTGGATAGGGACAATTCAATATTGACGATAGGGCGTAGTGACAGGAGCGCTGTGGATAGGGACAATTCAATATTGACGATAAGGCGTAGTGACAGGAGCGCTGTGGATAGGGACAATTCAATATTGACGATAGGGCGTAGTGACAGGAGCGCCGTGGATAGGGACAATTCAATATTGACGATAGGAAGTAGTGACAGGAGCGCTGTGGATAGGGACAATTCAATGTTGACGATAGGGTGTACTGACAGGAGCACTGTGGATAGGGACAATTCAATATTTACGATAGGGTGTACTGATAGAAGCGCTGTGGATAGGGACAATTCCATGCGAGGATGCACGAAATTATTTGTGCCACCAACCCCCCACCCCATCTCCAGGAACAAGAATGCTGAGGAGAGAGCTTCAGCAATACCTTTTGCAGCTATCTACAATTTAAACACATCATTGTGACAGATCACACACACACACTAATTAAGGGCTTCAATGTTAAGACATAAAGCCACATTGCATTTATCTAAATGTTATTTTTTTAGTCGGTGTATCCATATGAAACATTGCGTCGAATAAAGGCTAAACTATATTTTCCATTAAATGATTCATGAATTGGAAAAAAAATCTACTTCTATATATATTCGTGGTAAGTTCCTGTTGTGGCTGTTTTGGAGACAAAAAAATTTAAGAAATCTTCCGATGCTGCAGTCGGGGTTTCTAACGCCGCTGTTCGTTGTTGGCTGAAATTATTTTTAAAAATCTCCATCCGTAGACAAGTGGCTCGTGTCGTACTAAGCCTCTCGTCGGACATAGCAGGGTACGGCAGCCTGGCTTCGGGGTGGAAAGGGCATGTGTCTGGAGCCGCAAATAACGCCTTGGCCAACTAGCTTGATTTCGTCTACAAAATTGGTCTCTTCTGATCAGTTAAATACACACAAACCCTCAGACTGAAGTTTGTTAACATATTAATCAGCTGCTAGTAAGGTTGCAAGAGGTCAGCTTGACCGCAACACCTGACAATATTAACACCACATTCGAGTTGAAGCTCATGAGCTAAATGCAGCTGCTTCTCGACCTCGTGCAGTCCAACATATTCCTGCTGGGAATACCTGAGAAGCCTCTCTTCAAAGGGACCCGGCGGTGGCCTTTAGATTCTGACAGGAGATGATGAATGTTTGATGTTGCATTCCGGTGATGGTTTGCAAGTATTTTAATATACTGGAAACGGCTTCAGACACCAACGCTTGGAACATGTCTTCAAGCAATAATAAGCCCTGCTTTGGAGCACATCATTACAACGATCCTAATGCCCTGAAACACACGTGTCCACAATGCATAGATAAAACTTGATGTACAAACTTATGTATTTCGATACTCTGGGTACCATCTGCCGTACCTATTATGTTACAATAATCAAGGAACTTTCATATTCAATGAACACTGGTACACCTTGAAATTACTGCGTTTTCAAATTAAATACTTCATGAAATTTGGTGCAACGTTCGCTGGGCTCCCCTACGCATACCAACTGCTGCATCTCGTGGCGAACCTCTTCATCACACGGAAAATTGTAATTAGTCAGCTGGACATTGGAGAAGTTTTGCCCGATGACTTTTTGGATTGCATAATCCAAGTTTCAAGGCCTCACTTAATTAACCAGCATACTAACTTATATAACCCAGCTGTCGATTCAATGCAAGATAAATAGTAATGCATAATCCATTTCCACTGCATTTATCATTTAAATTAAAGCAACACATTCAGGTAACGGAAATTTTTGTTGCGAGATTTATTAATGAAGCATTAGGGGTAGCAGTTGCGTGAAATGCATCTTGTCCTGAAAGTGTAGATTCTTCTTTGTTTTAACTACGATAGAATAGTGAATGATGTGAGGTTGTCAGGTTGTGAGAAGGCGTATGTAGTGTGGTAAGATAGTCAGCCTGAAGCAAGCGTTCTATATTTAATAATTAGTGTTAATGTAAGATAAGTATTGGATTGGGCAGGGCATTTTTATCACATTGTTTGTAGATCTCAAAACAAATTATCCAAGGTGAACTTTCGCTTATCGCTTCCCTTGGTCTAAAACACTTGAGGATCTCCAGGCCCTTCCAAAGTACAAAACTAACGTGAAACATTCGACCGATAGAGAGCGGTCAACGGTTTTAGCAACCAATGTTTTGATCTTTGTGGCGTCTTGGTAAGTGACCGTAGAAGAACTTCTATGGAAGAAGTACTGCAACAGGACGTGGACGATTACTCAATGAAGGAGAAAAAAAAATCATTCTTTACCATCGCTTAACTTGTCATGTAATGACTATTATTTACGATATTACATCCGAGCAAACATTTTAAATGAGTTTCCTTTTCACGGTGTTAACATTCGCCGCGATATGCCCGCACTTTCATCACTTTGAAATCTACCCGCGCTTGCTACAGCTACTATGTGAACTCACCTCATTTCATTACTGTGAAGTCTACCCGCGCTTGGTACAGTTGCTAGTGAACTCGCCTCATTTCAATACTGTGAAGTCTACCCGCGCTTGCTACAGCTGCTATGTGAACTCGCCTCATTTCATTACTGTGAAGTCTACCCGCGCTTGCTACAACTACTATGTGAAGTCGCCTCATTTCATTACTGTGAAGTCTACCCGCGTTTGCTAAAACTACTATGCGAACTCGCCTCATTTCATTACTCTGAGTTACCCGCGTGTGATATTTTGCCGTGATGAATGTCTTTACGATGGTAAATGAACTCATTTCCCTCTTATTTGATTCATGTGTTCTAATGTCGGTACAGTAGCCCCTGTCTCCATTGGAATTATGTGCCCAGAAAATGACTTGCTCCAGCACTCCGACCGTATTCTCTTCGGTTGAGCCGTGTATGGCAAGGGCCTCTGTTATTAGGCTCTTATTTCGTATCGACCGTGCCCTTAGATGCGTAGCTCATGTATGAAGAATATCCACCCGACGAATGACTTACTGCAATTATCAACCCTATTTGAAGAAATATTTCCTGAGTCCCACGAATTGGGATTCATTTCCTTGATTTGTGAGGTCGAAATAAAGGTGAATTGGTGAGGGGATACGAAAAGTTTGACATAAAATATTACGCTGCCATGAGAGATATCGATCGGGGAGTAGAAAGTAACATGAATATAACCGAAAGTTTTGGGTTGAATTGCAATTTGTAAGTTTAATTTGAATGAAACACGTCAAACACAGATAAATGTTGCAACGTAATACTCATAAATCTTGGAATAACTAGTTTCATATATGAGAGGTATACATCATTACTTAATATGCTTGAGTGACGAGTTATTGGAGGAAATGCCATGCTCTAAGCACCTCAGCTCTTTGTCATGACTGGGCTTGTGTAAACTGAGATGCCGTCAGAGTGGAGAAAGTGTGTCGAGTGTTACGTACACTGAAGAGTGAAGGAAGTGTGTCAAGTGTTACGTATACTGACGAGTGAAGAAAGTGTGTCAAGTGTTACGTTCACTGAGGATTGAAGGAAGTGTGTCAAGTGTTACGTACGCTGAAGAGTGAAGGAAGTGTGTCAAGTGTTACGTACACTGAAGAGTGAAGGAAGTGTGTCAAGTGTTACGTACACTGACGAGTGAAGAAAGTGGGTCAAGTGTTACGTACACTGAAGAGTGAAGTAAGTGTGTCAAGTGTTACGTACGCTGAAGAGTGAATGAAGTGTGTCAAGTGTTAAGTACACTGAAGAGTGAAGGAAGTGGGTCAAGTGTTACGTACACTGACGAGTGAAGGAAGTGTGTCAAGTGTTACGTACGCTGATGAGTGAAGGAAGTGTGTCAAGTGTTACGTACACGGAAGAGTGAAGGAAGTGTCAAGCGTTACGTACGCTGAAGAGTGAAGGAAGTGTGTCAAGTGTTAAGTACACTGAAGAGTGAAGGAAGTGGGTCAAGTGTTACGTACACTGAGGAGTGAAGTAAGTGTGTCAAGTGTTACGTACGCTGAAGAGTGAAGGAAGTGTGTCAAGTGCTAAGTACACTGAAGAGTGAAGGAAGTGTCAAGTGTTACGTACACTGACGAGTGAAGGAAGTGTGTCAAGTGTTACGTACGCTGATGAGTGAAGGAAGTGTGTCAAGTGTTACGTACACGGAAGAGTGAAGGAAGTGTCAAGCGTTACGTACGCTGAAGAGTGAAGGAAGTGTGTCAAGTGTTAAGTACACTGAAGAGTGAAGGAAGTGGGTCAAGTGTTACGTACACTGAGGAGTGAAGTAAGTGTGTCAAGTGTTACGTACGCTGAAGAGTGAAGGAAGTGTGTCAAGTGCTAAGTACACTGAAGAGTGAAGGAAGTGTCAAGTGTTACGTACGCTGAAGAGTGTAATAAGTCGTAAAACATAGGGGTGGGGAGCAAAGGGATGGCTTTATGATGGGGTAGTTGCCCCGACTTCTCTCAACGCGGCTGAGATGTGGAGGGCTAGAACGGAAGAGAGAATACGGCTGAATGTTTTCGAAATGAAATGTTCGAGATTTGTAT
>SDVV010041843.1:0-10396 GCA_016164225.1 Gammarus roeselii | reverse complement strand
ATATTGTATTTCAAATAATACAATATGAACACAGCTTTAGAGATTCGTCGCGCCGGACGAAATTGCATCCAATACACTTGTGTTGTCAGCTAGTATTAGTGTCGTCAGCTACATTAGTGTCGTCAGCTACACTATTGTCGTCAGCTACAATTGTGTCGTCAGCTACACTAGTGTCGTCAGCTACACTAGTGTCGTCAGCTACACAAGTGTTGTCAGCTGCATTAGTGTCGTCAGCCACACTAGTGTCGTCAGCTACACTATTGTCGTCAGCTACAATTGTGTCGTCAGCTACACTAGTTTTGTCAGCTACACTAGTGTCGTCAGCTACACTAGTGTCGTCAGCTACACTAGTGTCGTCAGCTACACTAGTTTCGTCAGCTACACTAGTGTCGTCAGCTACACTAGTGTCATCAGCTACACTAGTGTCGTCAGCTACACCAGTGTCGTCAGCTACACTAGTATCGTCAGCTACACTAGTGTCGTCAGCTGCACTAGTGTCGTCAGCTACACTAGTGTCGTCAGCTACACTAGTGTTGTCAGCTGCATTAGTGTCGTCAGCCACACTAGTGTCGTCAGCTACACTATTGTCGTCAGCTACAATTGTGTCGTCAGCTACACTAGTGTTGTCAGCTACACTAGTGTCGTCAGCTACACTAGTGTCGTCAGCTACACTAGTGTCGTCAGCTACACTAGTTTCGTCAGCTACACTAGTGTCGTCAGCTACACTAGTGTCATCAGCTACACTAGTGTCGTCAGCTACACCAGTGTCGTCAGCTACACTAGTATCGTCAGCTACACTAGTGTCGTCAGCTGCACTAGTGTCGTCAGCTACACTAGTGTCGTCAGCTACACTAGTGTCGTCAGCTACACTAGTGTCGTCAGCTACACTAGTGTCGTCAGCTACACTAGTGTCGTCAGCTACACTAGTGTCGTCAGCTGCACTAGTGTCGTCAGCTACACTAGTGTCGTCAGCTACACTAGTATCGTCAGCTACACTAGTGTCGTCAGCTACACTAGTGTCGTCAGCTACACTAGTGTCGTCAGCTACACTCTCAGCAATGCACCGCCGGCGGGGGGGGGGGCAGATAAATGATATAAAATGATCATTCAAGTTTGAACGCGCATATTTGTTCACAACGCCCCCTCCCTTCCACAATAAACTAGTGGTGAGACGATGTTAATCCGCAAACGGCATACATTGGCCTGTCACATGTGCACGAACTGTCGCGTTTTAACCGTGCTCTGGCGGGAGGATATTTCGTAACATATCCTCCCGTCGAGGCTGGTTTACATATTGCAAATGCTACACTCCCAGTGGGGCACCACTTAATGCCCGCATGAAGCAAGGCTCCCACTCGACTGCACTACACAGATCAGGCAATGCTCCAAGCTCGATCTTGCTCCCACGCATGTGTTTTGTAGCACTTTTAGCTTACAACAGAACTCAGGGCGCGAGCAGCCTCACAATACGGCAATTTCTTATTTGATGAATATGTTCAGTGGCCAGTCAAGTTTGAACACTACCGATATCATGTCTTGTCTCCATTGAAGTCATTTTGGTGTGTAATTCGAACGTATTGGTGGGAATGCTTTGTCAACCTTGTTTATCTGTAAATATTATTGTACCATCGAGTGCTTCCTAATATGTTCTCCGGGTGTGTAAATTGTCGGTGTTTGGTATAAAACAGTTTTGTTTTACTTGTTTCTTCTTAACCAATATTGTATCTTTGCGAGCACCAGTAAAGATGATTGTTATTACGACTGCACGTATAACAGCACCCTATTCGGCTTAACTGATACTGAACAGCGATCTCCTTGGCCGCCTGGTTGTGTGGATGCTGATAAAGCTGCCTTAATTATTATTGACTTTGACAACAGCGTAGTTGGCGCTTTTTGTTCATATTAATTATAGTCATTATTGAAGCACTCATACAGTACAACAAAATTTAAAATTCTAAACGTATAACAAAATTTAGAATTGAATACAATTTTAAAATTCGAAATTTTAATAAAATTTCAAAATTTTCGACCGTGTGAAGGGTTCATATGTATATATCAATTACTGATTACCATACATAAGGTTAATCAGGTTTTTGATGGGTGTAAATAACATGTAAAAGTGATGCAGAATTAAGTCAAATCAAAAATCAAGAACCATATGAAAAATAGCTATAACACTCAAACAACGATGTAATTACCCATGAAAACGGATGAAATTTGCTTAAATAAAAATTGGAAGTGTAAATCAAAACTGCAAAGGATAGATCAAAATGTAAAGTCAAGTGGAGATATTTGTTATACATGTATCCTAAAACACTGAAAAAAAACGTATGTAAGCATAAAAAGTCGATCGATAATACATAATTCTTGGATACAATAGGATAGGTTAGGTTAGGATGATTAGTTCTGTTAACCTAACATGCCGTGAAGCTGATCCACATTGAATATCTTGAAATGCAGATGTTAACCGCCCCCGTATATGCATACAAATGTGTGAATGTGTCTACATTGTGAGTGATATTAAAAAAAAACTACGTGGAGGGATTTGATATGTATATCGCATAAAAATGATGACTTAATATAAAACATAACTATCAAATGAAAATACATTAATGTGTGTAAATGCCTACATGTTGCCGGAACCGACCCTAAAAACGACTACATTATGCCGTGACCGTCTCTGCATATGCGTATAACGCGTGTATGTGTATGTACCTGGTGTGTGTTGTATTAAAAATGGTACGTAAAACGGAACCATGTGGAGTGATTCAATATGCACATCGCATAACCGAATGACTGAATACCATACATAACCATCAAACTTGAATGAAAAAATATAAAAATAACGGTTAGGTTGGGTCAGATTTACTGGTTCTTTGAACCTAACATCACGTATAACTGATCCACATTGAAAAAATTGCAATAAATGAAGTGAATTTGTTCGTTTGGAACCAACATGCTGAGTCTCATATAAACACGTAATGGAGATATCGATAAATTCTAGAACCTAAACATCTGCACAAGGATATTTAGTGGATAAAAATCAGAGAAGTGTATTCGAGCTGCAAATAATATGTTAAATATACAATCCTAGTGGAGAATCCTACATATCAATACCACACATAACATCAAACTTGATAGAAACTACATAACTATTGGTTAGAATAGGTTAAGTTAGGTATTAATGCATCTGGCAGTGTATAGCAACCCTTGTTGCATTCGTTGATATTTTATCTATGTTCTCGTACGTTGATATATATTTCGCTAGTTATGTACGTTAGACAAAGATTGTATTTTAGATCTTGTTGACAGCGGACCTTACATCACAGATCTGTAGTAAAAATTTTGGAGTGGAATTTACTCAAAACTCGTTTTAATAGACGAAAATGGTATTAGCACCAACATTACAACAAAAATCTTATTCTGACAGTGAAACCATACATAAAACTTGCTAACGCTTTAACACCCGTAACACTCACTGACATATGCGGTAAGCTTACATAAACGTTTTGAACTCAACATCTACAGTCTACTAACGAGCGATCACCTAACATTACTAGGAATTAATCGATATTACTGAACTTGAATCAAGCAAAGTGAGAAAATATATATATGTGGGTATATCAACGGGTAAAGAATGGTAAAAACTACAGTGTTAAGTGGATAGATTTGATATGAATAAAGCTTAAATCAGTGAAGAAATACATAACATAAGTATGAAAACGGGAAAAAAATCCTTGGTTGGATTAGGTAAGGATGGGTTAAGTGTACGGGCATCAATACAAACCTTAAGCAAAAAATGCTAGAACGTATATTGTGAATGCTCGAATAAGTCAGATATTCTGAATTGGAACGAAATTTCCTAACAAAACTTGAACTAATCAATAATTTCTAAGCGTATAAACTGCCAACGGATCACAAATATTTATAAAAGTACGACTTGCGAAAATAAGCGTCTAGTAAAGACACGCGAGCGGATAACATAATTGAAATGTATATTAAATTAATGAAATTTTTTAACACTAACACTCTACACAAATCCGGTACTGATTCTCCAAGACGACTTGGAACCGGACCCAAATCCAATGTCGAGAGGTAAAAAAACATACCAATATCATGTACCTCTAAATCTAGATAAGCTAATTTATACCCAACATTTCATAAAATTCGTCGAATTTATACCTAATACAGATGCATTCATATAAAAACCAATCAAAACATACAACAACAACTATAAAATAGCTAAATAAAATTATCTAGTCTACCCTAACCAACAATGATTAACTATTACACACGGTGTACCCTACCGCACACCGATGATCAATCCTACTCCAATATCCCACGTGATCTGGTTCATGACTAAGATCGTATACTAACATAGCAGCCATACCGAAAAAATTTGACACTTAAAACAAACAGTGAGTTTATGCATAATATAGTAATAATACGACTGTATCCATTCAAATCAATAACAAATTCCTAGACCAAACTGATGTTATGCCGCTAGTAGGACAAAATCAAAGCCCGCTGTGTAATGACAACAAACTCTACAATGCTTTACTAGGTCACTTCTCAGCAATTTACCACTGATATATAACAAATTTAGAGGAAACACCCAGTCATGGTACAATGCTTCGGACATACCATGCAGCTGTTTAGTCCATCATCTCTGAACAACGTCGTGCAAAATCACATCCTGGACATAATCAAAAATCTATACACAGGTATAGTGGTTAAGAATGGGCCTGGCATGAGTCTCAAAGAGTGTGGTCATAAAAAGCTGGGCCTCTGTTCACTGACAACGTAAGTAAATCACTACAACGATCAGCAGCTTGTCGGATGACCTCTCTAACAAACCCATGGAACTTAAGACCGACATCCACATAAACTAACAAATTCACATTGAACTTGGACGAACTCCAAATGACCACCAGCGAGAGTAAGCCGCCTCTACACCAGGACCCACCATCTAATAAATCATCTTCTAAAACGTTAAACTGCACGCTTGCTATAGCTCAATGATGAAATTCCCCAAAGATGCATTACGGATTAACACCTCTTAAACATACATTCATATGAGTATCGTGGAAAATATCATACAACAAAAATAAAATAACTACGTAATTCTCTACTCTGCTCTAACCGATATTAAAAATTGTTATGCACTAGAGTATCCATCATAGTAAATTCGGTCCACTTATACAAATAAACATATACAAAACGAGCTTTGACCTAGGGGACTCTAACTTCTCCAAACCCTTGAAGTATGGTCCTACAATAAACATACAATAAGCTAACAACAAAACCGAGTTTTTAACAAATGAAATCCTCTATATCTATAAGTTCCACGTCAAACATTGCACCAGGATGTAAAAAGATATTTAAAACACTAAAAAATACAACATGTAAATAAAATAGTCCTGAAAAACTGTTCTACACCCACAGGTTGCATCGAAGATGGAAACTCAACAAAGAACATACAAAACTGAATGAAATATACTAAACCGGTCAAGTTATAATAAAATAAGAAGAAGAATGCAATAACCGACCAATTATGTCAGAAAAAAAAATGTACTTCATGGAAGATTGCAAACCTAAAATATCCTAAAAAATTCTATAACTGCATGAGATAACTATTCAAAATTCCAGAAACACTAAAAATTCCACATATATCAAACGTTCATTACTTAGTATACATAATACAATATGATAACTTACAATAAATCCCTATCGTTCAGGTGCTCGCGCTATAGGGCATCCAACCGATACTCGCCATAAAAAAATCGAGATAAGACTACCCGAACAGCCTACATACGCTTGATGACGAAACATTTGGAACAAGGTAACACCGATACATAAATAATTATAACGAAATGCTTCCATTGATAAAGACAATCCTATCCACACTGAGCGAATATTTTGCATCCTGAAAATAATCCATCACGGGTTCTTTCTCCTTTTGGAGGAATGTTTCAGTCACATGTTTATTTGGTATCTTTTTCTATGTGTGCGATTGCTCACAACAGAGAAAACGAAAGAAGAAGTTACTGAGAGAGTAACTAAAACAGAGCGCAAGGGTACTGATGTTACAATCGCAAAAAATTACATTAAACTAATTGAACCTATGTCACGTGTAAATTGATCAACAGCGAACGACGTAGAAATGATATCAAGGTTGAAAACTTCATTATGAACGTGTCCGGAAATCAACATTCGTGTAAGAAAGTATGGGATTTTAATCTATAATACTGCATGTAAATAATTATGTAACTGTTAGATTTATTACCAATAAAAATTACCTTATAAATGTATATTATCAATACCCCTAAACAGTCAGCGGACTAGCATTGAAAATGCATGTATGCATCATGACATGCAATGAAATTGCAATACAGTATACAAAGCATTGAAATGCAAATACCTATATGTATATGCAAACGTTCTAATTTTATAACCTAATAACATTAACAATCCTTGTGATTAAACCAAAAGCTGTCCGTCCGTCCGTCCGAATGAGTCATTCACCTCCGTTTCCCCCGCGCCGCCCGCCTTCGGCTACCCTTCGCACCGCTGACTCCGGCTAACCCCTGCCCCACCGCTAATTATGCCCTATCTTATTCCTTCACTACAGTCGTTTTCCGTGAGATATACTCTACTAGCATGGCTGTACCTGGTATTATGTATAGAATGGATGTCATGAGATGGGCAGAGACTGAACTGGCAAAACTGGATGTGACACAAAATAAGGTCAGACGAATAACCCTTGGAGCAAACAGATGGGTTGGCGTGGAAGCAATCAGAGGTGAGATGGGATGGAGCCTGTTTGGGGAACGAGTAACGAAATCAGTACTGGCATAATCAGTACAGGACGTGTGAGGCAAGGTGGCCAAAGAAGGTGCACAAGTGGAACAGTTGGCAGCGCAAGTGGGAAAAGGACCAAGCGGAGAGCCAGAAAGTGTGGGTAGCAATGTATAAGACTGCAAGATGTAGAAGCGCATGGGGATGTCTGGAGAGTGGTAAATGAACGCGGTGAAGGGCCCGAATGGAGTGTGGAGAAATGGAAGAACAAGATTGACACCAGAGTGAAACAGATTGGGCTGGAAAAATGGCATGCTGGAATGAATGGAAAATCAACGCTCAAATGGTATAAAAAGAAGCCGAAACCAAAGAATGCAAGAAGGTAAGATGGTAGCAGAGGGGGCAAGATGTTGTTCAAAGCCCGGACCCAATCTCTAGAGGTAAATGCACGAACGCACAGGTGGGCATAAATGGCACTAGAGGATGCATGCAACGCGAGTCAGAAGTAGATGAAACAGTAGAACATTTGGTACGGGTATGCCCAAAATATTCAGAGGGGAGAGCTGAGATGATGAATGTGGTGCATGCAGCAACTGACCCAAATAAGTGGAATGAACTTATGCAAACGGAGGACCACGGAATGTGCTTTCTCCTGGGACTGGGGAATAAGAAGAAACGATGTGTGATGTGTGCAGAGGCAACGAAAGCGTTCTTGGAGAAGGCATGGACCAAAAGAGAGGAATAGGGTGCTAGAGGTCCAATCAACAACCCCTGCAGAGGTACCATAAGGTATCTCGCCCCACACAGTATGAGAACCTGACTGGGGAGGTGAGAGAATTGGGTGAGTGGAGAGCATGAATGAGAGTGCATGGAACAGAGACTTGGGCAGCAGACTAGGACTACAACCCATCAGTTTCTCCTTCCCTTTCCTGCTCTATGCTACCCTCAACAAACCACCTCTCCCACTTTATCCTCCTTCACAATCCCCAAACCCGGAGATATGCCGATACGAAAACGCGGCCCAAAAGCCAATCTTTATATATAAGTAAGAAAAGTAAGATTATAATAACAACAACTATTATTATTATTACCAATATAGTTGAAGTTTGGTCCAGTTCAACTATTTTTTTCTTTTACTGGCTGCTTCAAGTTTGAATATCTTTTTAAATTACAAATGAATGTAGTCGTGAAACTTATCATGAAATCGAAAACAAATGTTCGACCGATAAAGGATACTACAGCCCAACACCAATCGCTACTGATGCATCAAAGCTGTCAGAAATAATTTCCGAGAACAGGCTTGACGACTGTCCAAGAACAGGCTTGGCGACTGTGCCAGAACAGGCATGACGACTGTCCTAGAACAGGCTTGGTGTCTGTCCCAGAACAGGCTTGACGACTATGCCAGAACAGGCTTGGCGACTGTCCCAGAACAGGCTTGGTGACTCTCAACACTCCACCAATTTGGGTTCTGGCATCAGCATGGGACTGAAATGGGTATCTTTACATTATAGCCAATGATTTATGACTTTGTTAGTGGGAAGTCAAAAATGTACATGTTTTTTAATATAAACTTATCATTTGATCGTGTAAATCATTGGACACTTGTTACAAAACTCAAAGAAGGGGGGGGCGTCAATTCACATTGTTTAGCTATAACGTATTTTACCAGCAGCAGAAATGTGATAGGATGGGGATGTTCAATAACAAACCCGTTTTGAACCACAATGGCATTAGGCAGAGAAGCCTCCTCTCGCCTCTCCTATATACCATGTGCATGTAGCCCGTCTACACGACCGGCTATCTCTTAGCCGTTTTGGGTGTCCCGTTGACGGGTGTTGTATTAACGCGATTAGCCATGCAGACGACATGGTCCTGCTGGCCCCACGTGTCGATGCTCTTCAGATGCGAGAATGAGGCCGTGAAACTAGACATCGAGTACAATACTATTGGACGAGTGGTCTCAATACAAGACGGACAGTGCACTAATCAGGGTCCTGCTGTACGTGAATTTTCCTTACTTGGAACGATCGACAGCATATAACCGGTCGGAGAATGTTGATATCTATAAACAACATTGAAAAGCGAATGCGTTTGGCAATCAGCGTTTAAGAACATTTACCTTTTCCACAACAGATGTTAAAAAGCAGCTTTTTGAAAGGTACTGTTATCCTATCAGCTGTAGCTCATTGTAGTGTATATTGACGAGGATCACTATGAGCAAACCGCGAAAAGCAAACAACGACATAAACAGGATAAGATTAGAGGGCAAGCTCCCCCAGAGAGCACGAGGATCAGCGCTTCTGGTAGCAGAGCACGTACTCGACAAAACCTGAGCACCTTAAGTAACCATGCATTTTGGACTTGGAACAAAACGCACACGGCACTTCTGGTCAAGAGTAGGCTCGCACTCCTAGTGTGCGAAAACAGTTACTTCGTCAAGATTAAAATTGCTTAGCATTTTATGTGTTATACATGCACGTTTGTGCACACTGAGGATAATGCTTCAATGAGAAAATAGGATCAACGCGTTGGTATCCAAACGGATCCTGGTTTCTGTGCTCTTTCATCAATGTGAAGGAGCACAGTGGTGGATGGCGTTATAAGAAGAACGATCAGTGCTGTATAGCCTAGTATTTGCAGCATATGATGTACATGGGCCGCCCTAAAGTACGAGCAAAAAAGAGTTTTACCATCCAGAAACGAATTGATAACTCTAATTAGGGATACCAACCATCCACATTACCAGAGAGATGTACTAAATACTGCTGGTGCAGGAAGAGACACGAAATAACTTGAAATAGTGTTTGAACTCTATCTGCATTACCTCTTCAGTATGATGTTCCTCCATGTATGTACTCACGTAGGAAGGGACATACGCAGAATCTATATACAGGAATGTGCACGCTTATATACTGTCGTGTAGCCACTCCTACTGTCTTCCCGTACGTTCTTAGGGTGCGTGATTTATACGTATTGGCAGGAATATCTTATTGTACGAGCAAGTGCCTCACCATTGACCAATTTATATTATCTTTAATCATAAAAGACATGACAACTTACTCAGCTGTCACCAAGTCACATCACGCCATCGACCAGATTACTCAGCTGTCACCAAGTCACATCACGTCATCGACCAGATTACTCAGCTGTCCCCAAATCACATCACGCCATCGACCAGATTACTCAACTGTCACCAAGGCACATCACACCATCGACCAAATTACTCAACTGTCACCAAGTCACATCACGCCACTGACCAGATTACTCAGCTGTCGCCAAGTCAAATCACGCCATCGACCAGATTACTCAGCTGTCACCAAGTCACATCACGCCATCGATCAGATTACTCAGCTGTCACAAAGTCCTATCACGCCATCGACCAGATTATCCAGCTGTCACCAAGTCACATCACGTCATCGACCTGATTACTCAGCTGTCACCAAGTCACATCACGCCATCGACCAGATTACTCAGCTGTCACAAAGTCCTATCACGCCATCGACCAGATTACTCAGCTGTCACCAAGTCACATCACGCCATCGACCAGATTACTCAGCTGTCACCAAGTCACATCACGCCATCGACCAGATTACTC
>SDVV010041842.1:0-10396 GCA_016164225.1 Gammarus roeselii | reverse complement strand
GTCGTAACAGCTCAACCACCGCTTCTCACGTCACGGCTCAGCCCCAGCTTCTCACGTCACGGCTCAGCCACCGCTTCTCACGTCACGGCTCAGCCACCGCTTCTCACGTCACGGCTCAGCCCCAGCTTCTCACGTCACGGCTCAGCCCCATCTTCTCACGTCACGGCTCAGCCCCAGCTTCTCACGTCACGGCTCAGCCACCGCTTCTCACGTCACGGCTCAGCCCCAGCTTCTCACGTCACGGCTCAGCCCCAGCTTCTCACGTCACGGCTCAGCCCCAGCTTCTGTCGTTACAGCTCAACCACCGCCTGCCACGTCACGCACCCACCTATCGCTATTATTTATTTAGACTTGACAACTTGAGCGACAGGAACTTTGTCTTCTGTTAATGTAAGCTTCCTAGTGATTGAGTATTTACTTCTGCGTTGAAATAATCCATTTAGCAATCTTGTCTTACTGGCTTGGCCTTAGGCCTTTTGATTTGGGCTACCACTTGCATAAACCAATATTTCCAGCCTCTGGCTGTGTGGTACTTACAACTTACCCAAGTAATTTGTAAGACTGACTAGGTCTGCTAACGGATCATGAACTGCCTGGTCAATTATATTAGCAGGACCTAAGCTTTCAATCTGAAAGGAGTATACAGTGGCACCAGAGCAAGCGAGTGATCTCAATCGCTTTTTAAGAGGGTAAGTTATTGGCAACACTCGTCCCGTGTTAGATACTGAAGCAGATGTAAATTTCAACAGAACATAACTTCTTTTCCTCACAGGATTTGTAATAAATCCTTTCATGCATAAGTGAAATTTTGTCAACGTAACCAGAGTTATGAGCAATTATGGGATTTCCACCTGGAGTAAAGACTTGTACCAGTTGCAAAGCAGCAGGAAAAATTTGTCAGTCGAGAGACACGTCGTAGGTCAAACCGGGCTTGTCATTGACAGCTGCCAGTAGATGTCCCTCTACTCGCGTACTGGGCTCAGCAATACAAGCCGCACGAAACGTTGCTTGGGTGGAGGTTGAGACCTCTGTATTCATTTATCCACCAAAGGATTAAGGGAGTTCAGGCTACTCTCACAGAAGAGCCATGAACTGGATATGACTCCAAATGTATACCTGCTACTCCCTGTACAGAAAAAGACCTAACACGAGATGAGTTCAACTTTAGCCAGAGATAAGGTTTCTCAAACTCACAATACTCAACTAATCATGTATTGCCTCTTATTAATTATTTATATTTTTCCTTAACAGCAATGAATCAATAAATATTGTAGCAGACAAATTTGCCTAATAAGCTGTCTGAATCAGTTTGATCTGAGCAGCAAGTTTAATGTTCCCATTTCGAAGCACTAGGCATAAGCCGTTGTCACACCACACAAACGTCGGTCATCAATCTTTATGTCATTAATTGGTCTGTGTGAACCAGACGCCCAAGTGCACCCAGTAAACTCAACCCGCTGGCCAAACATAAGTTCTCAGCATATAATGCTTCTGCAGTTCTTGAAAGATTGGAATAGCCTCGTATTCATAGACACATCTGGCATTAGTTGGTGGCTACATCAATCACCTTAACATACAAATGAGGGGATAAAAAGAAGGGTGGGCTGCACAATCAAATTTCGAAGATATTAGTAACCTGAAAAATGTATTTTATGTTTTTGGAAGTAAAGATCAATCAAAAACGACTTGCATATAGACTAGTTCAAGCAAATTGAAGATATTAGTATCCTGAAGACTTATCTTGATTTTGGAAGTCGAGACCAATGAAAGCTACTTGCATGAGGACTATTTCAATAATAGTCATATTCATGTAAATAGATCAAGCAGCTAATTTTCATCACTGGACTTTGAAAGCAATGTCATCTCAATAACCAATTATGCCCTCAGTTTATGAAAGATAATCAGTTTGTTAACAATCAATCTAGAAGATATATTCATGAATCATGCCAAGCAGGCTATTAATTACCTAATAATGACAACTCTGCCTTTCCAATATCAATCCATCCATTCCTGCTTCCCATCTCATCTCTACTAACGCCAGCGCTGTCCTCTTCTCATAAGAGACAACAAGATGCCCCACAGGACGGGCGTATGCGACCCACCACCAGCACAGGATCTTCTGGTCAATACTACAGTTAACTAAGTTTGCGAGGATCAGTTTCTTGGCAAGCATTTGCAGAATGGAAAAGGAGCAATAATATGAGCAGCGGTCTATGACTACCTGCCTCAGTACTGCTGATGTCATAAAAACATCCGATACCGCACTTCCAATACCAAGAATGGCCGCTACTTGATACAGATACTTGACGTTCGTATACGTCTCGTTCTGAACACCTACTGGTGTTGCAGAGAGCTTCCTGGATAGCACCGGTTGGTCTCTAGCTTGTGCTGGGACCTTGCATCGCACGTGTGTTTTGCAATTAAAGAAGTCGTGTAACGTTAAAATTAGTCAGTTATGAGGCCACCGAGAGTGAGCCCCCTGGTTCCTGGTTTGAACCAGGGGGTCGATGGGGGAAGGAAGAAACCACATTTAGGAGGGGCTAGCATCTCCTCCGGAGTGACGAAAACCAAGATCTCAACATCCAAGAACGTTAGCCTCTCCAAGTTGACCAGCGACACCTCAGCTGGGGACAACGAGACCAACGACCGCATCGAGGAGTTGACCCGAGGTATTCGCAAAATTATAAATTTACTCAAACAAGCGACCGGCCTCTCCGAGCAGGAAGCTGAAGACTTCACCGCAGGACCTAACACAATTGACGACCGTCTAACGAGATAAGTGTCATGACATGCGATATTTCTTCTCATCTACGAACTCGTGGAAAACCGACCAACCAAAGAACCCGCAACCTACGCAAACGCTTCTACCTTCACATCCGATGACAACCTCGATGACTCTCGACCTCACAAATTCCCCAATCGAGCCTCGAGGGCTGCCAAGAAGAAACTGTCCCAACTTTCCCGAACATTTGAAAATCACATTAGACGCCAAGCGCAGACCGGATATCTGCCCGTACACTCTACGAGAAGAACTGGATTCCATCACTGGCCTTCCGGTATTAGGGATCACTGGTAGCGGCGACGAAGGATTCACCATTAGAGTGGATGCAAAGCTTCAAAGCGACACTATACTCTCCAAGATCAGAATATGCCAAAAGCCGTGTTCAAGCGTTCCACACCCGACTTTTTCTACGAGCACAGGCCTGATTTACGTTGAGGATCTCTCTCGAGAGGAGGTTGATGAGTTCATCATTGGACTCGTTCATTATGAGGACTGTGTGTCCGAAGCAAAAATCACACCGAAAAGGAACACCACCATAGCTCTAGCTGAAATTCAACTTTCCCACCCCACCCCATCAAGCTACATCGATGTACCCTTTTCTGACACCAAAACCAAGGTTACACCCTTCGACAGACGTCCGATGCAATGTTATAAATGCCAGAAATACGGACATGTGAGCGAAAACAGTAACGGAAAGCAAAGGTGCTCACACGATCCTGAGTCGTGCCCATCTGAAGAAATCCACTTCCTTTACTGTAAAATAAACGGCTACCCACGGGACACAGACTTCCTTCAAGATAAATATGAAACTACAGTTCTCCAATACCAAATAACCCACGTTGTTGGGCAACGAGAGGCTATGGCTTCGATGCTCTCCTCCAAGGCTGACCCTCCCACCCAAGAGAAAAAATCGACATCATTCCCTACTCACTTCTTAATTATGTTCGTGGACAGCGGTGCTATTAACGCTGCTCCATCAACGAACCCATTCACTGTGATGGACTCTCTTGCAACAACTGGCAAGTAAACTGGAATACATCCACCGACAAGGAAATAAGTATCTGGCCCAAGTCTCAAAACTCAAATAAAGTAACGCTATACAGAAAATTCCAGATAAACCGGCTCAAAGTAACAGTCGAATTACATTCGTTCTACAACGAAATTAAACGAATCATATACTTCCTTCTACACCCCCACAAAAGACTTGAGCGCTTTTGCTCCAGGTTTGGCAAAGGATTGCGAAGCTACCTGAGTTTCCCGAGCATCGTGGATCAAACCACATACCTCCAGTCCTACCGCATACCAAATCACCTTCCTCAAGATCTGACGCACCGAAATTTAAAATACCTAATCCTGGGTGAAAAAGCGACAACAAAAACTTGTCCAGTGGCAATATGGGTAGCAATGTGCCAGAAATGCTTTGAATAGGGCTACGTCATCAAACGCTGGCCAGTCGCACGTCCCGCAACGTTGCAAGACGTGCGCCGGTGTGAGAAGGCTTAGGAGAATGTGATTGATGAATAGATTAGGGATAGTGACAGAGGAGGAGAGGTCAAGGCAAATGAAGGACAGGGAAAACATAGAAGATTGGTATTGAATTGATTGCATGGATAATGATTATTCTTCACGGGTTAGGATATATATAGAACTAATTAAACAGTTATGGTAGTCACGATACGAAACTTGCCCTGGACTCCCTCACAAAATTGCATCGGTGTTACACAATCTCAGCACACGAAGGTATGCACACACCTATCTACCTCAGAGGTGCCCCACTCGAGTTATACGACAGTGCAGGTCGTAACTGGGTGTGACTCTACCCCACTGAGCCGTCCCTGCAACCGCTGGTTGACCGAGGCCAAGCCGGCCCGTGTCGAGCCTTGACGTTGGATGTGAAATCACCGCCCCTGCAGCTGTGTTGAAGAAGACGGTGCGGCACAAGGCTGGAGCCATACCGTAGAGCCAATGTTTGCTTTGTCTTGAACCACTCAGCTCGCACCAGCAACAACCCCGCCCTAGCTGCAAAGAACGACACGTCCCGAATGGATTGAACATTGGAGAACATTTGACCTACGGACCCATCACTTTGGTTTGTTCCCTCCCCACTGTGCCACTTTTCCATAATTACCTCCACCCACTGCTCCCGACGTCTCGCGTCATTTGGTTCTCCTGCCCTCTCTGTCTGCTATCTGCTCCCCGGGGTCTAGCGATGTTCTGCCCTCCTTGCCACCTCCCCTTGTCTGAACATGCGCGTGTCGGTGGGTATCGAGGATTTCGGGCGGTGCGCTGGCGCTGTTTCTACTACCGCTGGAGGAAACCGGAGCTTAGCAACAACAAGAACAAACTACTCTTTATAATCTTCACCTGTAAACCTTTGGTGATAGGTCTTCCAGAGATCAAACTTAGAAAGACCGCCACATTCACAATCCCCCATTATGTCATACACCGCCGCAAAGGCCACACCAACGTGACTGCACACGGCGTAGTAGCACTCACCTCCCTCTTCTGAGGACTGCCTCACTTCCCTCTTTTGAGGACTGCCTCACTTCCCTCTTCTGAGGACTGCCTCACCTCCCTCTTCTGAGGACTGCCTCACCTCCCTCTTCTGAGGACTGCCTCACCTCCCTCTTCTGAGGACTGCCTCACTTCCCTCTTCTGAGGACTGCCTCACCTCCCTCTTCTGAGGACTGAATTCCAAGCTATCGCTGTGAAGATATGCGTTTTAAGACCAATATCAGTGGTATCGATCTACTCGTCACTAAGTCAAAACCTCTCGGAAGCACTAAAGACCGAATTGCTGAACCAACTGCCCTCGCCAATGCTCCTCATGTGAGACTTCAACAGCTACCATGAAACATTGGGATGAGTGAGAACAGGCACCAGGGAGTAATAATAGCTAATGCCATCAACACTCACAACCTGGTCCTTCTCAACGATGGACAACCCACCCGAATCACCCCCTAATGTGAAACTGCCATCGATTTATCCATATGCTACCCCACTCTGGCACCTCAACTCGATTGGGGAGTTTTGGCTTCAACACACGACAGTGACCATAACCCAGTCATCATATTGCTTCTAACCAACTAACCAAGAAACCCTGCCCACATGAACTTCGATTCAACTACCGGAAAGCCAGCTGGGAAGAATACTCGGCACCCATCGCCTTGAGCGACATGGATGGCATTTCCGAAGAAATCTCGGAACGCGACCTCGTCATCAAACTATACGAGAAAATTCAAGCTGCAACTGCCGCAAACATCCCTCAATACTCACCTTTAACCTGTTTTCCCAAATATGGTGGTGCCGAGAGGTGGAAGAAGCAAAGGAAAGGCTTGAAAGACTGTAGAGGGCCTACCGTCGGGCACGGTCCTGCAGGAACATAATAAGATGGATAAAGGAACTGCCGCATACCGCAAACTTCGAACGGAAGAAGCTAGGGAGCTGGGCTCAGTCAACACTATTGACCGAAACATCCCCCTTACTCAAGTGTGGAAAAACAGTGAAGACACGAGCGACCATCCACATTTTTTCAGACTACCTAAGGAACCCATTTATCCTTCCTACGTGGAAATCGCGGATAAACTAGCGCAGACTTCTAGCCAAATATCGCAATCAACAATATACACAGCTGCTTTCCAGAGGAAACAAACTTTCGAAAGAGTGAACATCTTAGTTCTACTTCTTCAAACAAGGAGTTCTACAACAAACCTTTCTTCCTCTGTGAACTGCAGTGCGCTATAGACCATACCCGTGAAATGTCACCCGGGTCGGACCGAGTGCTCATCAACATGATCAAAAATCTCCCAGAAGGCGACCGTTAGCACCTGTTGAAAGTGTTGAGCATAATATATTTTGATATTTTTATCCTGATCAATGGCGGGAATCTGAATTATCCTAATACCTAAACCGTAAAATTCTATGGTGATCCACTTAACTACCTCCCCATTGCCCTTACCAGCGTCCTCTGTAAGACTGTGGAAAGAATGATTAACTCACGCCTTGTTAACTACATTGAAATGCATACATGTCTCAACAACAGCCAGACGCCAGTGCGGCGGCCGCAACCGCCACTCCACGACGGACCACCTTGTAAGACTAGAATCTGATGTAAGTTACGTGTTTGTCCGAGGGGAATATGTGTTTTCCCTATTTTTCGTTGCTAGGGGCTGAGATCACCTACCGCGTTTTAGCCATCAATTTCTGCAAAATTGTACCTCCATGGTCAAGGTCGGCGACACCTTGTTACCATCGTACCCGCAAGAAATGGGCGTCTGCTAGGGGTGCGTCCTCAGTGTCCCTTTTTTTATCCTTAAAATAGACCAGCTAACAGACATTCTTCTGCGTGACGGAAGACTGCTTTCATCACTATACGTGGCAACCTACAAATGAGCTATAGGCACCTCAGCTTTTTTAACAATTCAACATGAACTCCAGAAACGTCTAAACTTAGTCGGGGACTAAGCTTTCTTGAACGGATCCCGATTCTCGCCCTCTTAACATCAACAACATGCATTTTACCCCTTTTGCCCGACTCGCCTGAAACCAGACCGATTGCTGCATAACACATCTAGTATACGAAGAATCGATTGAGGTCCTGGGTCGTGTCTGTGACACTAAACTCACATGGCAACACCACGTTACAGCTCTGGAGACTATCCTCTCTGTAACCTCCATGAAATTCGGTGCCGGTATGGAGACCGGCATGACGTTATTAATAATAGGCTCACTCATTGACTATGGAGCCGTTGGTTACGGTTCAGCACCCAAAACTACTTGAACCCCTCTCGATAATCGTAAACAACGGTCTGCGTATCACAACCGGCGCGTTTCGTTCTGCTCTCATCGAATCTCTGGAACGTGCTTGATAACGTGCTTTCTCTTCCGCTAGGGAGAGACCAACACTCGCTACAACACTATTTCTTGACCAGGAGCTTCATCATTAGCCCAGCACTGAACGACATCACCAACATTTGATAAACGCCTTCTTGCAGATGAAAATGATATATTCCCACCTTTTTCCCTACTTGAGGACAACTTACCTCGCTGAACATCAATCGTAAGGCAATCAAGCCTTCATCCTCCTACCGAATTCTTCAAATCGTCACAGCGACGTGGATGAGCAGCCCACTGCTGGTCAACCTAGATTTGCTAGCGTACCATTAAGCAACAACGTCAACCTACACGTACCGCCGAGAATTCTCGAGACTCTAGACGAACAAAAACAATACTCTGAGCACCGCCATATATACAATGGCGGCTCCAAATCATTAGACGGAGTTTGAGCTGCCGCCGTGTGCGAAGGCACCTCACGTTCGGCAACCCTACCCCAAGTGGCCTCTATATTCTCTGCAGAGCTGAACGCACTTGAATTAGCAGTCTTCATTTCAAAAATTGGTTGCCTCCTGAAATATGTTGTATTTTCAGACAGTTTGACTGCTCTCACCCAGCTGAAAACTCAGCGCTATGATCACCCTGCCCTTCGTAAATGCAACACTACCTATTCACGATGTTAGAGACGGTTCAAGCAGTCGATTTCTGCTGGATCCCTGGACACGTGGGAATTTGAGGAGACGAGCTTGCAGATTCCCTCGCTAAACGGGTGTCTACCCACCAAGAACAATTCATCTCCATACATTACCGAGACTGGTTCCCAGTCATCAACTCTGGTAAAACATCCCGATGAAACGATTTTTGACAGCATAGTGGACAAAAGATGCTTGCAGTTTAACCCTCCATAAAAGGATGGGAAACCAAGTTATCCCATCGAAGAGACCAAGTGTTCATCAACCGCCTGGGCACGGGACACGCGTGGATAATCCATGACCATCTAATGAATGTAGACATGGAACCGGACGCGTCATGGACCATGCCCCTGTTGCCACCGGGTGGCAGTCACTGTGAAACACTTACTTATGGATTACAATGCACTATATGGATTGCAATGCACTCTCAGCAGCCCGACAAGCCGTCTCAAGCCCCCCGTTGGACCTACAAAGCCTGCATACTAAAATAACCTGCCGGAAAAAAAATCTTGGATGACATATCGAACTAGACGATGTCATTTAAAACCATCCACAGTTGAATCTTCTCTGTTCCTGAACTAACTAACCAGCTTGCTTGTATATCACATCCGATACACCTACATAACTTCGCGCACGGAAGTGCGCGAACCTACCAGAATCATCGGTTCTTCGTGCCCTAAGCAGAAGCGTGCGATGACTTGCGTTGAGGCTCCGGTGGAACTGAAGCGCAAATCAAATCTGTCAGAACACCTCCTAATAGCATCAACTTTCAACTTCGTCCCCAATCCACTGTAAGGCCCCTCTTTAATTTTCGGATCTCGATCAAGCAGACCATGACGAATGCACGACCGCGCAGACAGGCGACGCATACCCGCCAGGTTCTTACAAGGCTGCACTTCTGCTTTCTCGGCCCACATTAAGCGCCCAAATTCAACAGGAAAACCATCTCCGTAACATACCCTCCACCAACGACCGAATCGCACAAATTCATCTCTTACCGTAGAAATAGATGCAGATGTCTGTGAGCAACATGCGAACCCCTTGCTTGACGTGCTTGCAAACGCCAAATGTCAAACTTCACCATCAAATTTCGAAAACACGTTAGGAGCATCAGCAACAAACACACAAATCCCAGACACTTGTGAGACAATCCTACTACCCTAAAAACACACCATGCCATCAGACTAACCACAAGCAAATTTATTCAAACACCATGCAAGCACATGCCACTTACCACGCCATCCAGACAATAAGAGGATACTCAAGCAGTGACACAATTTGCAGATCGGCCCAAACATTGATCCTCTCTCAACCGTGACCGTGGCTGACATCTGCCAGATCAAAAACTCATCAGCAACGAGCCCAGACGGCACTTAGTAAATTGACCTTGAATGGGTCCTGTAAACTAACAAAGCTCCCGCAGATCCAGCCTCATTCAGACCCATTTCTCTCCTGTTGAACCCTTTGAAAATATTGGGGAGGCTGGTTCGAATCAAAGTAAATGCCAACAATATCCACATGAGACCTCGAACTTCCTCCAATAATTCTCCAATTAAGAGGACACCAATTCTGCCTGCATAGACATTTCTCGAACATTTCATTACTTCCCGTTAACTCGCAGCTTCCTTCTCTTACACTTTCTACCACTTTGACACTAGCCTGTACGACTTCTCTGAATCTGCCACCAGTGCCGTATCATCTGCAAATGGTAACTGACTACTGCAAACTCCACCAATTCCCTCCCAATCTATTTCAGCCACGACCCACTTCACTCGCGTTTACCTCTGGTCATTTAGAGATTGAACCGCCAGGGAGGCATAACACAGCCTCGTCTCGGTCTTACATTCACTATGAACAAAGCACTCTCCTCGTTCTCCAGCCAGACACATGTCCTGCTGTCAACATTGTTATAAAATACAATAATACAATCCTTTTTAACTGTCCGGTCCTGACTGCACACTGTATTTTAATTTATATAACATACATCATCATTTCAGTACGGTAGTTACTTAGGCGAAATATCATACCTTCATTTAATGAGTAGAGCTGCGCATCAAGATTCAACTCGTCAAAGGCATCACGCTCGTCA
>SDVV010041841.1:0-10396 GCA_016164225.1 Gammarus roeselii | reverse complement strand
ATTATGGCAGTAGTCCAAGATGGGGTGGTCGAAGTCGGAAGGAGGAGCGATGCTGAGGCAGTTCGAAAGACTTGTTCACTACTCAAATTTCCCTTACATCGAAAATGTATGCAGCCGTTACAAAATGGAATACACGGACATGACTCAGACATTAGGCCACATGCAAAGACAAGGGCGGCAGTACCGCACCATTGTCAGTTCATCTGTACAGGAATCAATCTTATTTCATGTTGGCGCATAGTGAAGAGAATGTACCTGTCAACAGACTCTCAGAGTTTCACATATTGCTATTCAGCAGAGACATACTGCAGTACCAAGGAAAAACAGCTCCATGTTCAGATGCCGCAGTGTCATGTATTATTTGCTGATGCAGTATTCAAATACAACTGCAAAAAGTGGCTCATTTAGCGTGTAGAGATCAGTGTGGAAAATTGTTAGTAGCACTTTTTTGCACGTGTGGCTGTGCAGGACGAGTAGACAGCCAATTTTAGGATACTATAATTTGCATTACGTCAGAAAAGGATTTTTTGTTTATTTACTCAGTATACCATAGTTTTCAACCAGACGTTGTTGCGTGAGACTTGGTTGCATGTACAAACGCTATCCCATTAGTGGAGATTTTATTCATCCCCTGACGCTCGAATTCAACTCTGGTGAACTGCAATTCCGGATAAGGTGTTAAACAAAGCAAACAAGGACGATGTGCTTATGGTGGACTTTACCAACATAATTATCAGGCATGAGTCATTACAAACAAAAGTAAGTTCACTAAGTACTGTTTACTATTTCTGAACCTAAACACATCCTTCTGAGATCTAAAGCAACTGAATGAACCCATTTCCAATGGAATGTGCAACATAAACAGTTTGACTTTGAAGGCCGTGAATTGCTTCAGCCACCGATCGAAAAATCACCGGCTTAGAAAGAATATATTGACCAAGTTCTCCTTCTTTCAAGCTATAAATGCGAAAACAAAATGTTCACCATCGCCTGTGAGAGAACTCCATAAGAAGCGGACGAAGTTCGGCAGAGGAACTCAGTCTCCCGGCATTTTTCGCAACTTACGGCAGCACTGTGATAGAACTTGTTTCGATCGAAAATCCGATTTTTATAATCACTGTTTAGAAAAAAAAGGTTAATGTACTTGGAGTTGAGTGTTACTTTAATTGATTGAAAAGTAGTTAATGTTACAGCACCTTGATGTCATGAAACTTCCTATTTGACAACATGGAATGGTGGTTCTTTGAAATGTATTACACCAGTGTGTAAAATAAATAATCTTTCATAGTGGTTTGTTCTTCTACACATATTCGTAAATTCTATGTATTTATAATTTCAATATTTGGCATAGTGAAATTTTATCTAGCAAGGGTTTTCGCACTTCATAATTGACATGAAAGAATAAAAAATAGCTAGGCTACAAAAAACTAATTTGAAATAATTTCGGCATTATTACTAGTTCTCTTGCATGTAACTGACATTCAGGTTTGCAGAAGAGTGACACACCTCTACTACCTTGAAGAAAACAGCCTGATTCACGCCACTCAGCACGGCATCCGTCTCAATAGGAGCTGTCTGACGAATCTGCTGGACTAAATTAAGAAGGTGATCAACGTGTACGGCATCGTTGTACGCATGCCGAGCTCGGATCCAACAAGATCTCAAACAAATCATCGAATATTCTAAAGAGTTTTATATGCATTTTAATATTGCAATACACACCGTTATGCACATGGGGTGTCACAATGCGAACTGCAACAACACAATGTCAATGAGTGATATTTAGGAATGCATGAAACGGGACGCACAGGTCGAGGAAAGTTAAAATACAAAAAACTGCAATTTTGGATTCATTTTTCGTAACTTTTTCTGCAACAAAGAACATATTGCTCCCACTGTACAAATCCCTCGTCCGTCATCACCTCAGGCATGCAGTTTGTACCAACACATGTGGGACATATCCAAACAGAACACATCCACCATCACAATATGAGAATAGGCGCAAACAGCTATGTTTTACTACCCCCGAGTAACGAAGGCCTAGGCGCCAGCTCATTGGAACCTTTAAATCCTTGAATAGATTCCACAATGCGAGTCATGTCGATCTCTTTGACAGGGACTACAACATTCGCACCAGAAGCAAAGGGGTGAAACATGGGGAAAATCGTTTTGCAGCGACCATAGTGCAATACTTTTTCCCGTTCGCAATCTCGCGGACTTGGAACAACCTACCAGCCGCAGCAGCTGGCACCGATACCGTGAACGCGCTCAAAAATCCACTTGACAAACACTAGGACATGTAAGGCGTAACACACGTTGAGAACAACATGGCTTTCCCATGACTAGATGAGGTAATTGCAAATTTAATGGATACAATACAGTTATCATTACTATTATTGTTATATAAGAGGAAGAATTATCCCTACTTAACTGAGCACAACGCAGCTCTCCTCAGAGTGGCAAAGATTATTATTATTAATGATATTTTATTACTTCTAATATATTGGAACTATTTCTTCGATTTTATTATAACAATGATTGTTATTTGTGATTTTATTATCATTAGTTTTATTATTATCCATATCGCAACGATTATTGTTATCATTCGTATTATTTATTTTAGAATTTGTATTAATCACATCGGTACAATTACTATTTCTACCGTGATGTACTGGTATAAAAGCCCGTAACGGAAACTGATGCCCACAGTCCAAAACCAGGCGCCAGTGATATCTAAGAATCGAAACCCGATCAAAGGAGAGCCAATGGCTGAAATTCGACGAGGTGGCGTAGATTCGGAGGGGTATTTTTTCATTACAGTCCCATGAAGGGACAAAAGCTAAAATTATTTCCACCATTACAGCGGAGCCTTTTACACAGCGCTGATTGGTGATTCGTGGAGAATGAACAGTTTTTTTCCACAGCACATTTCGGGCCGGTGAACGGTCTAACATAAATATGACCATTATTGATGCAATAGGCATACTCTGCCCCATTCTCGTTACGATAGTACTTTCTGTGTTAGTTTATTTTTGATTTATGAGCACTCGGTGAGTATGTTTTTTCAAATAAATTTTGCATCGTGAAATTTCAAATGGAAAGTATTTCTGTGCGGTTCATATGATTGAAACTCAGGTGCTGCCTAAGGTCACTCGTTTCTGGTGAGATGTCTAATTGACATTCCACCTTGAAGCTGCAAAATGCTCTTTAAGGAACCACAAGTGCACGGAAGACTTATTCTCCTGAGCACTTGGGGGAGGACCCCTGCTGAGGTAACACACGTGGTAATTTTTCTCGTTTATCAAAATTGCATAGCTTGTATGCCTATTTCGATCTAGACCCTAGAGCAACCAAGGGCGGATCTATTCTAAGAAGAGGTCACTGCATCGATACAACTCTTCCATGAGCACTCATCGTTTATACTTTCCCTTTACGATGCCAGAACACGAGTTCGGACGTCTACCCCCTCCCCCCTCCCCTTCCCCCAAATGCTCTTAAGAGGTCACGATGAAACAATTTTGCTTTCAGTGATACAAGAGCTATTCCATTTCGTTGATTTTTGCTGGTAATGAAAGTGTTTTATACAGAGTTACTGCGAATAAAAAAAAGTGCGGTTCGTTGATTTTTTTTCTGAGATTGCATTCGATGTCAGAATAAATAAGGATTCTATAAATCGCAAACGCTGATATACTTTCAATCGGTGTCAGTGACACCGGTTAACCAATTCATTCGACTTGTTTCATTCAAAGGCCGACATGATTATTAGCAGAATGTAAGTCATATACTATTAATGAAGAATGTTAATTTGATTACCTACTGAAAATTGCATTGCCAAATTTAGCCAACATTATTGATCTCAATTTTAGTAGTTGTAATCGCCATTTATTTTGAACGAAATAAATAAATGGAACTAGTTGCACTTGATTGGATACAATAATTGTCTGCAGCGTAGGGTATTGTTCTTCCATTGCATACTTGGCCAGTAAATGAAAGAAATATCAGTTTGTTAGGAATTGGGTGGTTTGTGCGAACCACACTAACAGGATGGGCCACTTAAAGTATTGCAAATGAGTGGCGGGGTGGGACACTAGTATTCCAGACAAGTGACAGGGTGAGTCAATGAAGTATTACAAATAGGTAACAGGGTAGGTTATTGTAGTATTACAAACAATTGACATGGTGAATTACAGTAGTATTGCAAACAAGTGGCAATGTGAGACAATGCAGGATTTCAAATAAGTGGCAGGGTGAGTCATTAGTATTGTAAACAAGTGACAGGGTAGGTCACTGAAGCATTGTTAACAAGTGGTCACATAAAATATCAATTGACAGGGAGAGCAAGTAATGAAGGCTTCGAAGGTCCAAAATTCGAATTAGAAGACGGGGAAAATAACCGTTTGTTTAAATGAAAGATGATCAATTATCATTTTTGTTAATCGTGCTTCAATGAAGCCTTCGTTTCCTGTTACACATCATAAACTACAAATACTACTATGACCATGTTACTTCGGGCACCAAAGCTTTCAGGATCAGTCTCACTATCAATCTACATTGAAGCGGTTCTAGACTTTTCTTTCATTCGTGATTCATGCCACGAAACAAACGATTAATCACACACAAAGAGAGCATTATCAAGTAGGGGTTTCCTGAGCGTCCTTGCCATTCTGAGTTGCGGGTCCTGAGGGCCGCACGATCCTTGGCTGATTCAATTATAACACCGACGAGATCACATTTGCCATCCTTGCGTCTTCGTTGCCCGCACCGCAATAACAGCCATTTGAAGTTTCTGCCTAACTTAGCCACCCCCCTAACTAGGGGGAAACGGCTGTATGTCTATACATACTACAGTAGGTGTCGGATGGATGAATAGTGGTTCTCAAACTCTTTAGCTGTTTTACGCTGTTCAAAAGAGAGTCTTCTTGATCTTTCAACACGTGCTCTTTTGTAAATGTCATGTCCTTCATAATTGAGCATAAATATATCATTTATTCAAGGAATTTTCTAATATTGAACAGTATCATCCTAAGAAGACCACTATAACAACTAGCTTGTATCTATTCATTGCATTAACAAGTTCGATACCGCATGAACGCCAATCAGCATTCTAATCACAGTTATTGCCTTTTCTGTTTCACTCGTGGGGAATCCAAGTCGCGGTGCGGGAACGCTGTCGAGACGGTGATTGTTTCGACTTGGTATGAAGAAGATTTTGTTTGCAACAGGAACGGACGAATAAAGCGTCGGTTCATGCCATTGCATGTGGGGTGAAACAGCACGGTTTGCTTGGGCTGGGTGAGCTGTGCAACACTATCTGGTCTAAATGACGATAATGCTTTGATGTCATTCTTCTTGAAAAAAATTCAGACATAGTCAACGAAACACCATGATCGTTCTTATTCAAGCACCTTACAGGAATCGGTAATCAATTAAGTATTTAACCACAAAATGGTGTTCAGTATCATTCCAGGCTTTAAATGTCGAAACAAGGTACTTCCATGATAGGATGTCCAGGCGCCAACTGGGAAATTCACATTGATTTACACACTCTCTTTCATAAAAAGAATCGAAGAATTGCTCGACATTTTGAAATTTGAGAATATTTAGTTAAATTTACTTAGCGACTCACCAAACTAATTGCACCGAACTCACCGAACAAATTGCAGTGACATTTTCGAAACCTTGCTGTACAATTTTAATGAAATGGTAAAAAACATACTGTTTTATGAGTGGTCATTGTAGAACTTCATTGCATTGGGGACACTAACAGGTGCTTTCCAGTGTAATAAGCAATTTCCATCGCATGAATGAGGTGTTCATTCTTCATGTTTAGTCCTCGCATGATCCAGCATCAATCTCCTCTCACATTAATTTCAACGGAAGTTTTAATCCAAAACTATAATTTTTCTCTTCAATAAATCCTTCATGATTGTTTCTGAGCACATGTTAAACAAAACATATTTAACTACTCCATGTTTTAATTATACTGATAAATTATTACATTTTTTTTATATGCATGTAGTGCATATAAAAAAATGTATGAGAACACTTGTAATAAGTGAAACAAAAAACCATAAGTGTCGCTTACTCTTCGTTGTACTCCACTCTCGATTCACAGCACCAAGCCCGAATAGAAAGTAAAAGAGTCGGTTATCTTGTTCAATTCCTACACTTTCCGGCTGATTTCTGTCAGCCCTTCGAAGCGGTTTAGAGAGCCAGGTGTTGAGTGCTTAAGGACGTGACTTGTTTGAAGGCGATTGGAGTGCCGGTGAAGTAGAACAGACTTGTTACAATCGCATAGCTCGGATAGACCGGCTTGGGAATAATCTTTCTTGAATTAGATTGAAAATTGTTTTGAAAGTATTTGTGTATGACCTTCCCGATTTTGTACGTAATTTACATAAGTTAATCCACATTGTGATTCTGTCTATTACTTTCAATGAGAAACGAGAAGAGTCGACATGGTCGAAGACATTGGATAACCAAGACAGTTTCTACCCTATATTTTTTTATTTCTCATATTTGTTTCACTGTATTTACCTATCTTGCCACATTATATTCACAAATAACATTCAAAGCTGTCAAAACTAACTAATTATTCAAGGAATCATAAACCAGCAGGCATTAGAAACATGTTAAAGCGTAACATGGAGATCCGTGACCTGACACGATCTATGGTGTGATCGACGGAACATCGTGGCCATTAGACAGGTGGTGTCGTCGACGAAACATCGTGGCCATTAGACAGGTGGTGTGGTCGACGAAACATCGTGGCCATAAGACAGGTGGTGTGGTCGACGAAACATCGTGGCCATTAGACAGTGCGTCAAGCCAAAGTACTCTCGAATCAGTTGAATAAGATATTGCACACCGAACCGGTGTGCAATATTGTAATTAAGTCTCTATCAGATGCTTGGCTATCCCCAGGAAAACCAAACCGGTGTGCAATATTTTAATTAAATGGCATGTTCTAACATCGGATCGCGGAGCGGCCGCCCCTCATGCCATTATCCAAGTGCTCCAGTGGCGACAAATCAATCATTGCGATCTGAAACACTGCTTCTAATTAGGTAGCCAGTCCCGGTGGCGCTTTCCTCCAATTCCACTAACGCATTGGGATGTGGATGAACGAAGGTGAACGGCAGGGGCTAGGAAATTACCTATTTCCGAATAAAAGGGGTTACGGAACCTGAATATATTCAAACTAACAACTTAAACACCAGCGTGTTTATTGCGAACAAAATGATAAGATAAGTGTGCGCAATACTGGATGAGTTTCAGATTTCCCGTTATAACTTTCAAACAAAAGTCTCCCCAGGCCCTGACTACGCATGTGAATGCTCCACTTTATTTGCGTTTTTGAAACAACAAAATAAATATTTTTCTTCGTCGAGTCAAACCTTTTTGCTTTCTAATTTAGCCCCAAAGGTAGGAATTGCTCGACAGATGATGTGGATGTTGCTGGAATATTTTCATAGCTCACTTCTTAGGGTATCGTAGACATATGACACACGTTAAATGAAAACTATCGCGGGAAATCCATTATTCTGCCCACCCGCTTCTCTTCCTCCCATTCCCTCACACATTCCCCCCATATGCTGCGGCCCCGCTCACAATCTTCAGTGCGGCTCGCTTGACTGCCGATCCGCACTGAGCGGTTGTGCAGCCGCGGCACTAAAGAATGGAAGCAAACATTCACTGCGTACTTAAATGAACGGAAATGTTGTTCCTTCACCGTGGGCTAATAAGGCCAGGTTAGGCCTTCCTACCCTTTTGTCGGCACGATGTCTCAGACAAGTAAATGAGTTTGAACTGTCCAATATCAAACACAGCCATCTACTCGCTAACTGGGTCGTTCATGGATTCCATGGCTGTCCATTTTCACCTCGGTTCTCAAACTAGATTGGACGGAAATTTATTTGTTATGAAACGAAATGTATAGCAAACATACCATAAATTCCATAACAGAGAACGTTTCAATTCATTTTGGCCAGTAGGATTAAGAGTCAATATCAGGAATAGAAAGTAAATGAATTTTTTGTTCAATTCAGGAGAAAATAACGCATTTTCTCTAATCTGTTGATGGTCGCTGAATGCCATCCAGGTGTTTTATAAGTGACGGCGAATAATGGACAAAGGCAGTTTACTATCGGGGACGGAATAAAAAATAATAAAACTACTACCGGGCGACGGAGCGCCGCGAACACTGAGTGATGGTGACTGCATGGCAGGATACCGCCGCGCCACATGTTGTGCGCTGCGGTGATGTTTGCGTGTCCGCGTCACAAGATGTGCGCTGCGGTGATGTATGCATTGCGCGTTTCCCTTGTTGCAAGCTCTGGTGATGTTTCCATGGCGCTGCGCCACGTAATGATGTTGTCATATTTTGCTGCGTCGCATGTTATGCACCGTGATGATATTTGTATTGCGTCGCGCCGCGTATTATAGAGTGCAGTGTGATGTGATTGAGGTGAATTGAGTGATTGAAGACCTACAGTCTTAGAAGTTAATTAGGATCACGCTCAAGATTATTTTCAATGCTCTACTAAAGCATCTGCTATTCACACCTATGAGATCCTTTTCATAATCGATGTGGTTTGGTTTTGCCTCGTTATCCTCAATTTATGAAGGACGTTGAATCATTGATTTGTCCCCCTCGAGGCTGTTACATGTACTACGTAATTGCAGCTAGTTCTTCAGACCCACTTTCCACTCATGTCCATTACGTAATCTAATCTAGAATAGAAGCAATGAGACAAAACAAAGCGCCAAATGTTTATTTTTGATTCATGAAAGTACTATGACTGACATCAAAGCCTACCGCTATTTTCTTACATTCCTTTCTACGGCCCCAAATATGGAAGGTCATGAATTATATTTCCTATAGACAAATATTGGCAGACCTAAAATGTTGATGAAGCTTGTAGGACTTATATTGATAATCTTGAAATCCAAATCATTTTTTTTTTCATGTAAGAAAGGCCAGAATACATTGAACTGTCTTTTGAGTTTTTAATTTTCTTGGCACTTGGATATTATGTCAGGAGTGACCGTAAGGCGACTAACGCCTCAGATCATTACGATACCTCAGTTCATTACAACACATCCGACCATTACGACAAGTCAGATCATTAGGGCACCTCAAGTCATTATAACACCTCAGACCATTACCCTACGGATCGTTTGCACTCTCGTGAGCCTGATTACGATGACTCAGCATTTCTTTTTTGATTCTGCGCAGAGATTTTCTCGGCATCGTTTACTTAATGAGCATAGGCTCTCAAAAGACCAGAAGAACGAGTTTAGGGAAGCCCGGTGGATTAAAGTGGAAGAGATAACGACCGATAAAAGCGGCTGATCTTTATAATGGTTCCGTTAAATGTGCTGCTCCTCACCCGAGTCACTAGGAAACAAACCGCACGTGAGCGCAGCAGACTGGTATTGTTGTTAACGGTAGTGTACTGGAATCACATTTCTGGGTGTTCGAGATACGATGGGAGGTCTTGTCGAGGCCAGCGGCTTCATTCCAATATATAAAAAGTACACGGAACATGCATCAGAATGTCAGCTCATACACTTAAGGCTCATGAATTGAGTATTGAATCTCTTCATATAAAAAATGATGAAGTAATTTAGTGTGTTATGATACAAACTAGCCAAATTTCACTGAATGGTCTGGACCGTTCCGATCATTTTAGAAGAGCGTTCAGTTTTGACTTGAATTAACAAGTCTCGCTCAATTATTATTGCATGACGCTACATGATTGCATAGCACTGCATGATTGCATAGCACTACGTGATTGCATAGCACTACATGATTGCATAGCACTACATGATTGCATAGCACTACATGATTGCATCGCACTACATGATTGCATAGCACTACATGATTGCATAGCACTATATGATTGCATAGCACTGCATGATTGCATAGCACTACATGATTGCATAGCACTACATGATTGCAAGACACTGCATGATTGCATAGCCCTGCATCGTTGCATAGCACTACATGATTGCATAGCACTACATGATAGTATAGCTCTATATGATTGCATATCACTACATGACTGCATAGCACTACTGTACATGATTGCATAGTACTACATGATTGCATAGCACTACATGATTGCATATCACAACATGATTGCAAAGCACTACATGATTGCATAGCACTACATGATTGCATAGCACTACATGATTGCATAGCACTACATGATTGCATAGCACTACATTATTGCATAGCACTACATGATTGCCTAGCACTACATGATTGCATAGCACAACATGATTGCATAGCACTACATGATTGCATAGCACTACATGATTGCATAGCACTACATGATTGCATAGCACTACATGATTGCATAGCACTACATGATTGCATAGCACTACATGA
>SDVV010041840.1:0-10396 GCA_016164225.1 Gammarus roeselii | reverse complement strand
TACACCAAAGGTACTATTTGAAAGCAACCGGAAACACTGTGTGAAATATAAATACAAATAAACCATTATTCTAGTTACATTTCATGAGCCCACGGTGTAGCTGAAAATCTAATTAACTACCTAATATATGCTAGCTAAGAAAATAGCGAAAGACAAAGTACTTCACAAAAAAATACAATAAAGAATAACGGGACAAATCATGAAAGACAGAATCGTAGAACAGATAATTATTGTAAATAAATAATTCCAAAAGCAATCAGCTGTAATGTAACCTGGCCAGGTGGTTAAACCAGTTGAGCGCCATAAGCACAACAAAGAAGGATGAACTATCTCATGTATTTTGAAAATATTGAAATTCTTACATTTGATCTGATTTAGGCTTCATTTCCACCTGAGCCCTAATGTGAGCCATAACAAGCTACCCCGTAGCGCTTGACGATCATGGATTCCAGTACGCTCGCACGCAACGTTGTCAAAGTTGAAACATTTTGAACATTTCAGTCGTGTCAGACGCACGTTGGTGCTCGCAAGAAAAACGTTTAGCCGAAACGGATCTCCACTTTCAATCGATCAGAACTTCAAGAGTAATATGTACGCACGCCAGTGCGTACTGGTAGCATCGTCGAGATTGGTACAAGGTTTTCGGCTACATAAACAAAGTAAGCTCCGACAGCAAAGCAACACAATGTTTACAGCTGCGCGGTTTAGTTCCATTACAGTAAAATTCCTTCATCCAGGTAAGGTAAAGACTCGGACGAAACGAATCCCCGCCTCCAACCCCTCAGAACCTCAAGAGTAATATGTACGCAAGCCAGTGCGCACAGATAGTATCGTCGAAATTGGTACAAGGTCCACGACTTCACAGATTAGATTAACTCCAACCGTAACGCAACACAAGGTTTATAGTTGCGTGGTAAAGGTCAACAACAGAAAATGCACACCAAGGGTCCGCGCACGCGCGAGCAAGCACGAGCTTAAAAAACACGTATTCACAAAATCACAAACAGGAACTCTCGCACAATTACATTAGCATTACTTTAAATGACAAAAATGTGGATCGTGAAGAGGAAAGAAAGGGCTGGTTCATCATGGGATGAAAAACTGCTCAGATTATTGACATCACACTTATCGTTTAGGAGGTTAGGGTGGGGGGGAGGGGGGGGGCAGAGGTCATTCGAGTCCCATAAGAGCCCGATGGGTCCCGGAGGGTAACCCAAGTCCCCCGGGTCCCTCGTCTCAGCTTGTCTCGACTCATTTCGGCCAGTTTTGACTCGTCGAACTCGATTTGTCTCGACATGTTTCGACTGATCTCAACGCACCTTGACCAGCCTTGACGCGACTCTCCCCCTCTGCGCCAGAACTCCTGTGGACTGTAATAATGATTTTTTTCTACTAAAGCATTTGCGGATGGGAACAGTGTGGGGGGCATAGGTCCTCGGGTCCCAAACGAGCCCAAAGAGTCCCGGAGGGTAACCGAAGTCCCCCGAGCTCCCCGGGTCTCTCGAGTCCCCTCGTCTCAGCTCTTCTCGACGCGTCTCGAATCATTTCGGCCGGTCTCGACTTGTCGCACCCAACTCGACTCACCTCAACGCGTTTCGACTGATCTCGACGCACCTCGACCAGCCTCAGCGCGGATCACTCCCTCTGTGCCAGTAATCGGTAGACTGTAATAGCTAATTGTTCTACTCAAGCATTTCACAAACTGATATTTTTCTGTGTATAGGTTTTACAGCGTGGGAAGGGGGAAGCAAGGGTCATAGAGTTCAAAGGGGCCTCAAGAGGGCCCCAAAGATTCTCAAGGGGGTACCAGAGGGTGTCCCAAAAGGCCTCAGAATGGTGCAAGGGGGACCTCCTAAATCATCCTGGTCTTCCAAGTACTCCCAGTAACCGAAATCGCTGGGTCTCCCGAGTCCCCCCTATTCCCCGACCTCACCTGGTCTCAACCAGCCTTGATACTTCAAAAAAAATAGATTATTTTGCAAATTCAACCATGGAATTTCAGAAGTCAAATAGACCGTCTTTGCCTTTTCTTCCTGCTACGGGAAAACTGGTCGTGCTCAATTTATTTACCATCACTGGAGCTTTAATTCCAACGTCCTGGAAGCAAGATTGTACGTACTTCTGTATTTACTTACTTGCAGAAATTTCTTCCCGTGTGTCTGAACAAACATATATACATGCAGAAAACACACACACACACACAGTTACAGTAACACTGCAGTGGAAATCAAACATAAAAAACTACGTATTTGCTCTACAGATGATACCAAATGTAATCCCGCGATGATACATAGGGTGATCAGAGTTATGACACATCATAATGTGTTCACAGAGGTATGGAACATCATAATGTGTTCACAGAGGTATGGATCATCATTATGTGTCAACAGAGGTATGGATCACCAAAATGTGTCAACAGAGTTATGGATCACCAAAATGTGTCAACAGAGATATGGATCATAATAATGTGTCAACAGAGATATAGATCATCACAATGTGTCAACAGAGGTATGGATCATAATGTGTCGACAGATATATGTATCATCATTATGTTTCAACAGAGTTATGGTACATCATAATGAGTAAACAGAGTTATGGAGCATCATAACGTGTAAACAGAGTTATGGAGCATCATAACGTGTCAACAGAGATTTGAATCATCATCATGTGTCAACAGAGATATGGATCATCATAATGTGTCAACAGAGGTATCGATCATCATATGTCAACAGAGATATGGATCATCATAATGTGTCAGTAGAGTTAAGGAACATCATAATGTGTCAGTAGAGTTAAGGAACATCATAATGTGTCAACAGAAATATGGAACATCATAATTTGTAAACAGAGTTATGGAGCATCATAACGTGACAACAGAGACATGGATAATCAAAATGTGTCAGCAGAGATATGGATAATCATAATGTGTCAACAGAGATATGGATCATAATGTCTCAACAAAGTTATGGTACATCAAAATGTGTCAACAGTCATGGATCATCTTAATGAGTCAAAAGAGCTTTGGATCATCATTATGTGACAACAGAGCTATGGAACACGATTATGAGTCAACAGAGTTATGGAACATGATAAACGAGTGAAGGCAAACATGTTTGCAACAAAAGAAAGTTCAGTAACTGTGTACATTTAGCACCAGATGTGAAACAATAGCTTCAACCTCATCAACAATTGCTTTTAAATGCCTATACCGCTGTTCAATTGATTTGCGTTCAACCCGAAAAGTTCTTACAAAATGAACAGCATAGAAAACTCTTCTTGCAATAGCAACAGGTTAAAGTTACAGAGAGAAAATTGGTTGAATCCCTCAGGTAGGGGAAGTGCCCGCTGCAAGGCGCACATCACACTTCCCTCCCCCCAAACACTTGCACACAAAATTAAACACTTTTACACTTGAGTCCGGCTGGAAGACCCCGCAGCACACACTCTGGGTCATGAGGTTGGAGTTTCACTAGATATACAGCCACACTGCTACATTTGAGATACAACACAGGATCCTTTCATCAATTGGAATAGTTTTGACCACTCCCATCACATGCATCATCAAAAAATTCCGAAATTACAATTAAAAAACGGTCGAAAGTGGCCTTTATTACCTTTCTTTCATTTCTAACACTTCAAAAAAAACAATTAGCAACTCAAGATGCGTGTTGTCGGTCAGTTGTACGGGAGAGAGGCGAGTACATGGTTCTCAATGATAGTGGGACTGATACAAGATTGCGTCTCGTTTTCCTGGCTGTTCAATCTCTGCATAGATGGAGTGGTCAGGAAGATGAACATGAGTGTAATGGGTTGAAGTTTAGAGTTGTTAGGAATAACAGGGCGGAGCTGGCAGTCAAGTCGGATACTGTTTACGGATGATACGGACGTGGTGGCAGATTCAGAGGAGAAATAGTGTAGTCTAGTGACAAAGTTTATTGTTTTTTGTTGTTGCTCAACAACAGCTCCTGCTGCAGCGAAGGAGCCACAGCAGACGCAGAGTCCTAAGTCAGAAAAACACCGACAAGTGCATGTTGGGAATGTTTCAGCTGATATTAGGCCTACACTCATGAGGAAGTTGATGCAGTCTCGCGAGCGTTCCCACAGATCACGCACCGACGTGATGTTATGGTTGAGCCAGCCCTGTGCAATGGTAGTGCACGATGTCATGACGTGCTCAAGCGTATTAGGCGAACTCCGGCATCGCATGATAAGATCGGAAGGGACATTCCCCAATCTATGCTGGTATGACTGTAGCACCGTGTGGGGCCCGCACCTCAATCGTGGCAGGTGGACCCTGTTACCCCTGTACAACCCTAGCTTCTCCACGTTCACCTAAGGAGGGTGACACTGTAAGACAGTGTTGAGCTGTGGTGAATCGGTTGTGCTTCAAGTTTATCCGTAAGACGAGGAATGATCGTGTAAAGAGAGCCGAAATATGTTATGTAGGTGTCGGTTGGTTTGACTTGGGTTCAATAGGTTGTGGCGGGGATTCACCGGGTCCCTCTCGTATCGAGATGATGGAGGACCTTGGTTTCTTCATACAAAGAGTGGAATAGGTGGGGTCTGTGTACAGCTCGTTGCGATGCACAAGGCCGTGTTCTGTATTCCTAGTAGGAAATTTATGTGTGTGAGTGTAAGGTCAGAGATTCAGGCGGCATTTGCGTAGAAGATGATGGGCCTGATGTATTGTTGTGACCGTAGGTGGTTGTGGTTAAACACCCGGGACACGTTAAGTCTAGGTCTAGCATTAGGTCCAATGTTATTTGTGGGACGTTAGAACGTAATCCCCGTTTCATAAGTTACTCCAAGGATAGTTGTATTGGGACTGTGGGGTATGAGGGTTGTTGAGCGTGACACGAGGGGAATGCGGTATTCGAAATTACCTGGTGTTAAAAATGTATAAAATGACTTGCTTGTGGACACATTCATTCTGTTGTCCAGCAGCCAGACTTCAAGAAAATTCGGGTATGCTGGAGGTGTGCAGCTGCGGTCTCGTGTTTGTGGCGTTGTGTGACTATTGTGAGGTCGGCCGCATATGAGCTGATGTAGGTGTTGAGGTCTGTTGAGAAGGGTAGGTCGTGAATGAAGGCATTGGGAGGGAGGGTAAGAAGAACTAAACCCTGTGGGACAAAAAAAAATTGAAGTGAGGAGTCCGAGATGGCTTATTATTGTAGAGTGTGTACATGTCTGCCAAAGTGGAAATTAGCAGGCCAATTCTTGTAAGAAGGATTAATGCGTGTGTGAAGCATTTTGCTTATGAGGACGTGTCTTGGGGCTATGTCGGAGGCCTTTCTACTGACAATAGCCACTACCAGGATGCGTTGGGCTGGCTTTTAGGCGTTCGGGCCTTCATGGATGGTGTGGGTGAGATTAGTTGGAATGTGGTTGAGCGTAGTGTCCTGAAGCTGTGTTGCGTAGGTGAGTGGGATAGGGTCACGTGAGTCAATCGGTTGGATTATGATATTTTCATACACTTAGGAAAGGTTGGTGTTCCGGTTGAAAGTAATGACTTATTGGGTCCAGATTTCTTGTTTCTTCTCCACTTCAAGTTTGCGGAACACGGAAGATGCCTTCTCCACACTATTTGATTCCTGCTGGACCGTGCGTGACGGAAGGTCGTGTAGTCTTCTATGCCCGACTCTTGCTTTTTGCACCTGACGGCACCACCACGGTTTTGAGAAAGAAGGTGGTATGTGAATATTAGGGAATGTAAGCGCCAGCGTCACTTTGAAATATCTCGTACATATGGAAAGACTAGGCAGTGTTCTGAGATGTCATCGGGGATGTTGCCTATATGGTGCCACGCGATATATGCTGACCATTCCTTCTAGCTGGCTTACTGATTGTTGAATCGATGCTCTTGTGCAGCGCGATTGTTCAATTGGTTGGTGAGAAGTGATATGACGCCTGGGTTATGGTTGCTGTCATGTGTTGATGGCAGGACTTCCAAAACGAGTTGGGGTGCAAGTTGGGGGAACATATGGAAAGTCAATGGCAGTTTCCCTTCCGAGGGTTATTTGGGAGGATTACCCAGCCTTGAGAACCAGATTTTGAGTCTGGTGTCAGTCATTATTACTCCCCCAAAGAAGAAACATGGATTCAGAATATCTTTATTTGGAAGTGACATCAGTGAAATAATTTTTTTCAAATGTAAAGCTTTTTTTCTGTTCATATGAAAAAACAAGCTTAAAAATTAAACTTGGCTTCAGAAAGGTTATACTTACAAGTTGACATCAGAGAAATGATTTGAGAGCAATTTTTATTTCTTTCAAAGCCATCATAAAAATATAAAATTGCAAGCATTTTATTTACCTGAGAATAAATAATAGAAAGCATGTAAAGTAAATAGCAGACTCTACAGATAAGTGAAATAAATTGGCCAATTCTATTCAAAACAGATTATGAAAAATCAGAACAATGTCCATACATTGATTCAATTATAAGTCCTATCCAGTTGTGAAAAATTCACAATGCAGGATTGAAAAAAAATAACACAAAAATATGTTGTTATTCCATGATTATGTGAATGTAAAGACGAACCACTTGTAGACTGAATTATTATTCAAATAAGTTATCATTGCAATGGAATTATTACAATATTTGGTTTACCACTATAGATGGGGCTGGGTGATTCAAAAGCAAAACTTCCAAGGCCAGGCCGAATTGATAGCAAATTACAAGATTGACTACATATATTTGAAAAAAGGCATTGCATTGTGACCTTGGGCTTCCAGAGACCTAGAGGCCATGCATTAGTATACCAAAAGCTGACAGGAAGGTTCGCCAAAAAGAAACAGCAAATGGGAACCCATTCATGAGGTCTGCACCCATGCAAGGAACCTCAAGTGTGGGAACAGCAAATTGACAAGTGACCAGGCATTGTGAAAAAAGTTCAAGAAACTAAGAGCACAGCTCTCAAACTTTTCTTTTGCTTGGGATATTTATAGAGCTGTATCTACCAAAGTATTGGTAATGATATTGGCCCTTTTTTGTACCATCTGGTGAATTTCAGCAGATACCACCAATAATTTTGAACTTTTTTATTTGTTTCTTTCCTGAGCACAAATTAATCTTTTATTAAACTGTAAATAAAAATTCTCAATCAATTTTATTAGCAGCTATACAATGTCTCATAAAGATTCTAATAGTTGATCATTTTATGAGATGAATCAAATAGTAGGTGATACATTCTCGATTTTTTTCTTTCTATATATTTTTTTCATTTCAACTTATTAGCAGGGTGTTTTAAATGTTATAATATACTAGAGGTATGGGCAGAGACCAAGCAATGGCAATTAACAGGTATCAGAGTAAAGGTGAAAAGTTGTAGCTATATTGGTAGTGCTTGGGAAATCCTTCTACACGAGTTGGAGTAAACTAACTCCCCTAACGCAACTCATAGTTCATCCTGGGATTCCATTAGGGATCTTGCATCTGCAACTGAATGCTCTCTCAAGAAAGGTTGAACATAATTAAAACTTGAGCATCCTTCTTGATCCAAGAATTTTTAGTTTTGAATTATACATTTTTTATAGTGGCTAGCTATATAGACTTACAATGAAATAATTACAATATTTTGCTAATGAACTGTAAAATAGTCCCCATCAATATCTGTAGCTAATAATAGGAAAGTTGCATACATCTATAATATAACATACCAATAAGTAACAAGGTTTCTTAACTTATGAATGGAAGCCTGGTCAGGGTAAATACCCAAGGAGATAAAATGTTCTCCAAAATGGTAATTGCTAATATTTTAGAACATTTAGCTATGATGTGTTGGTCGATTAAGGCAGAACACAACACAAGTTATTTGCAATTTAAACACTAGAAAAGCAGTTCCACATACTTGAGAAATTCAAATAGACCTTTGCACCTTTATAAGCTATTTAATTTCTCTTGTGTTCAGCCAGTGATCATTGTGAATATCAATAGCATGTATACAGCGTGAAAATAAGTGTACATTTGATTCAACATAATTGCTTCACGGTCACACAGTGTTAATTCTTAACTTTGCAGGTAGTATATAACTATGGATGCTACATTGTCACATAGCTACAGTAGAAATAGCATAGAGACTTTCAATATGTGATGATACTATCGTTTGAAAATTGATCAAACACGCCCATGCACTGAAGTATAATCAATAAAAATGTTTTAGAAATCAAACACAAATTTAAATAAAATTAATAAGTGAATGGGGGGTTTCAAGTGCTGGAGGCCCTGGTTGGTGTGTTACTGTGCAGAACCTATGATGTAAACGCATGGAGAGCTTTGTATTCACTTTATGCTGGAGGGTCAGAGAGGAATGTTGTGAGAGCAGCTGAAAGAACAAGGAGGAATGTACCAAGAGATTCATTTTTGAGGAAAAAAGCAGGAGTTACAGGCAAGAATAGAATCAGGAATGAGAATCTGCTTCTCAGAATGATGGTGCGGAGAAAGATGACTGCTCAAGTAGATTCGAGGTAGAGACGGATAATGCAGAAGTGAGTGGAAGGAAACTTCAAGAGACTTTGTGTCATGATTGGATGAAGTTTTAAGAATTCATTTGAATATCAGTAGTATCTGTGTTGATGAGTGGAGTATGATTGTGGATGGAAGACCCCCTGCTTCTTGTTGGATTTTTATAAGCCTTGTTGGTTGGAACAAAGGTGAACTCACTCTTTACCAGGAGTGGGTGGACTTGCCTTTTGCTGAATCCTTTTATGTTTAAAGGCCCAAATTGATGAATGATGGAAACATATTTTCTCATGACTTTCAGGACTGCCTAGATTATCAAATTCTCCCACAGAAATATTATTTCAAAACAAACTAAGAGCCATTATACTCAATCAAATTGCAGAAAATGAAGCACGTACATGCTCCTATCAATAAAATAAGTTAGAGAATAAAAACAGAAGTAGGAGATGGGATTCAAGTAAAGATCTTCAGAAATAGTATTCATTTACATCCAGTTATGCCATTGGACTGTTTATCAGATAGCTACAATGGCTAAGATGTGCTGCATACGTGGCCATGTGCACCAACGAGTTCTAGAAAAGATGGTTGACTCTCAAACAGAAAATCAGCAGTAGCTATATAAAATTATTGCCAAATTTCACATAAAATGGAGGACAAACTTGAACACATGCAGAGCAAAAAGCTGAATCTATGAGTGGCTGAAGAAGAATCACGTACTATTCAGGCAAAGACCTTGTTATGCCTAGAATGTAATGGATTTGACAGAAACGTTCTGCCATTTGTGACTTATGTTGGCATAGCCACAGAAAACAAAACTGCTATAATGTCAAACATGACAGGGGGTCATTCTCCTTGTCAGTGGACTGTTTAAACTTTAGACTGAAGACACAAGTTAAATCGGTTGCAGACTAAAAGAGACTTCATAGAATAATCTTTCAATTACACACTTTATAGTTGCATGACATTACAGATGACTGCCTGTATATGTGGATAATTCCAAAATGAACAATAAGGTAACTATCCGTTTTTGCGGCCATTATTATTTCCTGGTTTGATAAATGTATAGTAGCAACATCTCTCTAATTTTCCTATTGGTAGGTGCTACCTATATTGATTGAACGAGAATCAGCGGGTGGAAAATACAGCTAGCTTAAAACACAGCACAACATGTATAAATTATTTCATACACAACTGTCAAAAGAAAATATAAAAGAACAGCAGTGGTGCTCAACTTTGCAGTTCCGTATGACAGTCAATTGAAATTAGCTACCTCAAAATTTAATGGAGTTATGACATCTGAAAGAATGTACAAATAATGTAACTTATCTAGCATCCCATCCCTGTAAGAATTTACTGTCACTGTGTACATAAATTATCAATATATTTAAGATGGCAATCTCAGCTCAAGTCAAACCTACCTAGCTGTATTATATTATCTTGGCTAAAGTCAAGCCTACCTAGCTGTACAATACATATCTGGGCAACAAGACCTTCATAACAGCTCACATTTCATTGATTTATTATATAAACGGTATTAGCTTCCAAGCCAGTTATGCATGCATGGCATTGACTGCTAATGCTCATCAGTGTTCTGATAAGTCACCAGTTTTACCTGTGGGAGGATGCTTTTCTTGCTGACTAGCCTTTATGAAGCTCATTCCAATGGCCAATGCTTACAATGTTTAATAAAAACAATGTTATAATATAAATGATGTCAGGTTGATGTTGCATGCATAGCTGTAAATTGAAAAGGTGATGTGAAATGTATTTCATTGTATGATCAATCAATCATAGAATTGAAAAATTGTCTGAAACAATTTTATGACAAAATTAACTATTTCCAATTTCTGCTCAACTGATTAACTATAATTAAACAAAACTAGATAGATATATATCTATATATATATATATTATATATATATATATATACATATAC
>SDVV010041839.1:0-10396 GCA_016164225.1 Gammarus roeselii | reverse complement strand
GCAGTGTGGCTGAGAGCAACTCTGGTGTGTAAACAATTATTCCCTCTGTATTATCAGAGTTCTTGGATTGCTGTGTGGCTGAGAGCAACTCTGGTGTGCAAACAATTATTTCCTCTGTATTATCAGAGTTCTTGGATTGCAGTGTGGCTGAGAGCAACTCTGGTGTGTAAACAATTATTCCCTCTGTATTATCAGAGTTCTTGGATTGCTGTGTGGCTGAGAGCAACTCTGGTGTGCAAACAATTATTTCCTCTGTATTATCAGAGTTCTTGGATTGCAGTGTGGGCTCATGAAGTGATGAATATTGAACTTGGCTTCTTATTGCGGCGAGGACGTCTTTTCGTCGGTCATGAACATCATACTGAAATATTTTGTATATCGATTGAATAAATGAACAGCTATTGTAACTATTGAGCGCTTTTGGATTATAGTAGCCCGGTAGTTCGTTGAGAGCCTTAATCTTTGAATAGTTTTGTAGCATCATTTCTTGCAATCAATGATGAGGACATATCACCTAATTGGTGGCATTTGCCCGTGACTTCTGTTGCCTGCAGTTCAAACAGGCCGTTCCTGGAAAAGCGAGCATAACATTTAATTACTTCTGCATGTATCAATTATACTGAACAAGCTTTTTAAGCCTGCCAATACGAACTAGACTTTTTACCCAATAATCAAAGTACCGGACGTTATTCCATATCATCACATGCACCATGACATTTTTCCAACGCCCACTGGGGAAAACAGCTCCTCTATTTTTGAAATTTGTTCCAAAACTAGTTCTTTGAGTGATCAGGTTTTGCTTGCTAAAGGTTAGTCTAGTGAGAGGTGGCTGGGGATGCCCCTACCAACCCCACTGAGTGTGTACTGGTCTTTGCGACCCATACCACTACTACTCCTAGGCTAAGAGCTTGCTCTGTGAAAAGCACGCCATCAAATGAAGAATTGAAACTGATGATACAAGGCGCTCTAAAAATGAATGAACTGAGGCCGGAAAATACTTGTTTTGGTCACTAACAGGTCTGCTGTAGCATTCGTTGGTGGGGAAGGGGATGGCGGCGAAGGAGTGGGCGTGGCCTTAGGGTGGCTAGGCGGGGTTTGGTGACGTCATGGCGGGTCACGTGGTCTGACGGTCAAGGTCAGGCGAGGTCAGCCACGATGCAGAAGGGAAGGAGTTCTTCGTCTCTTGTAAGAGAAGGACGGGTCATGGGAGTCGTAGCAATTGGAAGAGCGGTTATAGCAGCTTGCTGCCTGACCGGAAGTGGTGCATTGTATTGACCGGCCTGCATCACAACTCACCGTGTTATGAAGCAGTCTAGCTGATGGAGTACGACGATTGACTTCGAGCAAGACTCTCCACATAATCCAGGACAACACTGCATAATAAGGCTTCTCTGTTCCCGTTGCAGGGTCCATGAGAACTGTTATCTACACGTTGCGTTGTGTTGACATACCAAACAGCTATCTAACCAAGTACCATCTTTAGCGATGATCAATTGGTCTGGCCTTTTATAGCAATTCGACGAATTAGTATTATTCAATCATTTATTTCCATCATCTGGTGATGGGCTTTCAATTTTTTAAATATTACACATGAAACTTTATTGCTATAAACACTATTCGAATTAACGTGAACGAAAAATCAATTTGATTTCGCTGTCGGTTCTGATTTCATGCAACAGATTCTAAATTATAATATTATAATCAATGATCGACAGCCAACATCTTATTTGAGGTAAGAATCAGGAATGCCTGGCACGAAATACATGGGGTGGGGCGATCACGATATGCATAGGGTTGGGAAAATTACGCAATACGTAGGATTGAGTAAACCGCCAACACATGCGGCTAAGAATTCCTGAGAACATGGGGTTGGGAAATCAAAATGCGCTAACATATTATAAAGATGGGGTAAAATATGAATAGTAAAGGGTTGAATAGATGACATAAATTATACACAAAATATATACATAACACTGGATATACATATTTCATGACGAAATGTGCTAACATATTGTAAAGATTGGTGTAAAACATTGTATGAATAATGAAGTGGTGAATAGTCGACATAAGTTATTCATAAAATATGTACATTTCACTGAAATATATACACTTCATGACCGCTAGGAAATGATCCAATGATTGACGATCAGAATAATTCGATGCTGGAGTACAGGAACCGAATTAATAAACTTCTCTTATAGAAGATGAAGCACAATATTATCTTATGTGACAATGATTGTATCTTCAAAAATGATACGGTAAATGGTAGGTATGATTCAATAAGTTATATTCTCGTCGAGTTGGCCTCTGTCAAAGCTGGGAGCTACCTATCGTTCTTCGAAAGTTCAATTTGAATTTGTCACTGCTCATCTCTAGGGGCCGCCGGTTCGGATTAAATGGAGCGAAATATTATTTACAATAGTATCATCTGTGCACATAGCTACAATAATGTATATTTTGGCAAAGTAATTCCGACAACATAGCGTTGTGAAAACCAGTGACACGCGGGGGTGAAGAATAAGAAATACTTGGAGTGGATAAATAACAAAATACATGGGCGTGGAAAATAACGAGCACATGGGGTGGGAAAATCACGCATGCATGTGGTTAGGTCCCTTGAACACAGGGCTGGGACATCAAAATGGATTTTGATGTCTTGTCACACATGACTTCAATTTTGTGGTTCAAGTTTTGACTGTTTATAGGGTCATATTTCAAATACAATAAGTCGAAAGTGAACACCTATCGACGAAAATACAAAATATGAGAGGGTGGTTGTTGAATAAGAAGAAAAGTTGACATTTTACGAAAGATATATACAAAATTACTGTCTGAAGACAGAACTTAATCATCATTCATTTGAAACAGCCTCAGGATGAAGGAGCAAACAAGGACCAACGTTCGGGAGGTTGCAACGGACAAAGTTAACAAGGTTGCACTAAACAGCTTGGTTTGAGCCTAGCTTTTGCAATGGCACCTATTGATTGCATCGGGTCCCAAGTATGAGAGACAGGAGCCACGAACGAGGCAGACCGCCCATTCGAACAACAATTGCGTGTCACGGACACCGCCACCCCGCTTATTTAGCCCGTGTCGCGTTATCCGTCAGAACACGACCATCGAGGCCTGATGGTGAGGACGGCACCCACGGTTCGCCCTCCGCTGCTCACAATGCCGCCTTCGTAGTGACGGACGGCACCCACGGTTCGCCCTCCGCTGCTCACAATGCCGCCTTCGTAGTGACGGACGGCACCCACGGTTCGCCCTCAGCTGCTCACAATGCCGCCTTCGCAGTGACGGACGGCACCCACGGTTCGCCCACCGCTGCTCACAATGAAACCTTCGTAGTGACGGACGGCACCCACGGTTCGCCCACCGCTGCTCACAATGAAACCTTCGTAGTGACGGACGGCACCCACGGTTCGCTCACCACTGCTCACAAGGCCGCCTTCGTAGTGACGGACGGCACCCACGGTTCGCTCACCACTGCTCACAAGGCCGCCTTCGTAGTGACGGACGGCACTCACGGTTCGCCCGCCGCTGCTCACAAGGCCGCCTTCGTGTCCCCTTAACTGAAGGGGATAACAAAACGGATCGATTCAACTAGGATCCATGACTCAACCGATTTCTGGCTTTCAAATTGTGCCAACAAGCATAACAATCGAACGAGCCCAGAAGATTTTAAAGCCTAGGAACCGATTTTGTCTAGAAAAAATGAGAGCATAGCAATCGCAAGTGCTTGAAAAATAGTATGCCGTAGCAATCGAAAGTTGTTTCAAGTTTTCACGGTTATTGTATTACTTGTATAGTAAAAATTTATTGAATCTTATTGTTTAACTTCAGCATCTTTTTATGATTGCTAAATTTAAGATGCAAAATGTAGCAGTCATTGAAAATTGGTAATCTGTTTGATGTCAAATGTTTGGATTCGATTGATTTATACTTCGCAACTCATTCAATAAGAGCTGGTTTTCTTCTATGCCTTGTATGTTACAATGTTGTTGGTGCAAAAATAAAACATGACCAGCTATGAATTTATGAGAATTTGTTTCTTGAATCGTTAGGCGAGGAAGTGTATAGATACCCCGTCCCCAGTAGAATAGAGATCGCTATAGGATGCGCTGTAATAGAGGTTCAGGCTAAGCCAGCGTCGTCATTATAGCTTGCAATGGAATGGGTTACAAACACGAACAGTGAGTGGACGAGAGCTTGGAGGGCCGTGGTGTCCTCAATGAGGCACCTCAATCACCAACTGTATGAAGGGCGTTACAGGCGCTGGCCTGCTGGAACTGTGTTTTCAAGTAGTGTCGAGTTGGTGGTGTTGTTAACAGTGTCGTACAAGCCGTTACTGACGTCAGTAACCATCGGCCGTTGGTGATGTCTCGTGAAACAGTGTCGAATTGGTGGTGTTAACAGTGTTGAACAAGCCGTTACTGACGTCAGAAACCATCGGCCGTCGATGATGTCTCGTGAAACAGTGTCGAGTTGGTGGTGTTGTTAACAGTGTTGAACGAACCGTTACTGACGTCAGTCACCGTCGGCTGTCGATGATGTCTCGTGAAACAGTGTCGAGTTGGTGGTGTTGTTAACAGTGTTGGACGAACAGTTAGTTACGCCAGTAACCATCGGCCGTCGATGATGTCTCGTATTCTGACTCCTCTGCGAAGCCAGATCAAGAAATGTGTTGACGGTATCCGTTCCGGTCAAGTAGAGTTCGAATGGGTGGGGGAGGGGTGTGAACTGTGAAGTATCTTCTCTATGGAAGACTCTAAAGAGTAGCCTGCAAGCCGCAAATTATTGACCTCTAGTGTACTAGAATGAGCACTGAGCAACACATAATAACAGAGACGAGTTTGAAGACAGCACTCTCTCTAATCCGAGGAGGACAGACTGAGGGTGAGTGAAGCGCCAGGTAGTCGAGTAGATGTCTCGTTGTTACACTCTTTCCTTTTAGTTGAATTCAACACTACATTGTCATCCAATGTAAATGCTACACTTGAATCTCTTGCAAATGCCATCTTGGTCGATCGCTGGGCGATGGGGATCTGAAATGCACTAACGGCAAACAGTCACGGTAGAATTGGTGTACGACTGCGAACTGTTGTTATTATCCGATCACTGAGTCGCATTGAAGGAATGTGTTGCGCTGCCGCTAAACGCCATTCATCGAATAGCTCTAACTAACCTTGTATTGTTACCGGTCTTGTTGGGTGTGTGCTATTCGAGGCATCAGTTTTAGAACGTGTGGTGTGTTTGAGTCCTCCAAATACTGTTCCCAGTGTGTGCGGTGGGCAGGATAGGTCTTGGTCCAGTGCTTGAAGTGGGGGTCCTACTTGGAAAAAAAACGGCGGGTCCTGATGCAGAAGAAAAAAGGGGAATGGAGCGTTACACGTGATTGGTAGAGTAACTAAAAGAATTGGGAGACATTCCACGATGTTCTGTGTTAATAGTTCTAGAAAACAAGGAAAGGGCATTCTGTGCAATGCTGAACATTAGACAAAAGATGGAAAGCAAGTGTGAGTAAGCCTGAAACACGGAAGGAATAATGAGCTGTGTTAGAACGAAGCATATCACAGAGATCAAGAGTAGATGGGAGAGGAGAGGCAGGGAAAAGGTGAAGAGACAAACGAGAGGTGAAGAGACGGAAGACGAGAAGACAGGTGAGGGGTGAAGAGAAAATGAGAAGACTGGTTGAGGCGAAGAGAAGCGTAGAGACATAAGAGAGGTAAAGATACGTGGGTAAAGAAAGGAGTCATGGGGGCGGTGAACGGACATGTGAGAGTAAAGGGACATGGGAGAGTAAAGGGACATGGGAGAGGTAAATAAACAGGAGAGGCAAAGGCACTGAACACGAATGACGTAGAACTGGAAAGATGAGGTGTCAGAGCCGCAAGGCGGTTAGGAAGAGGACCCGCAGGCGTAGTATGAGGAGAGCAGAGGAGAGGGCGAGTTAAAGGGGCGGTGTCACGGCGGCGAGCTATTCTGGGGCCTCCGTCGGCCTCTCTTTTCCCGCTAATTGCTGGGTCCTGCGCCCTGCTTGCTGGGGCCAATATTGTCCCTCACTTGGCCGCTGTTCATTAGTGCTGTGCACGGTCTTTTTTACTCAGGATTCTGTTCTTGCGACGGCTAATATTGTCTAATTGGCGGCCCCTCACTTAGCATGTGTCAGCCATTAGTGATGTGTAATGTCCTTATTGCTCTGGACTTGGCTCTTGTGACGCTAATATTGTCTAATTGGCGGCCCCTCACTTAGCCTGTGCCAGCCATTAGTGATGTGTAATGTCCTTATTGCTCTGGACTTAGCTCTTGTGACGCTAATATTGCTGCCACCTTGGACTCGGTGCATGCGGCGGCCAGCACTCTATGATGGTCGGGTTCTCACACATTGCTTGTCACAAGCCATTGCTCTGGTTTCTCACTCATGGCTTACAACAAGTTATTGCTCTGGGTTCTCACTCATGGCTTATAACATGTTATTGCTCTGGGTTCTCACTCATGGCTTATAACAAGTTATTGCTCTGGGTTCTCACTCATGGCTTATAACATGTTATTGCTCTGGGTTCTCACTCATGGCTTATAACATGTTATTGCTCTGGGTTCTCACTCATTGCTTATAACATGTTATTGCTCTGGGTTCTCACTCATGGCTTATAACAAGTTATTGCTCTGGGTTCTCACTCATGGCTTATAACATGTTATTGCTCTGGGTTCTCACTCATGGCTTATAACATGTTATTGCTCTGGGTTCTCATTCATGGCTTATAACATGTTATTGCTCTGGGTTCTCACTCATGGCTTATAACATGTTGTTGCTATGGGTTCTCACTCATTTGCTTGTAACAAGCTATTGCTCTGGGTTCTCCCTCACCGCTTATAACAAGTTATTGCTCTGGGTTCTCACTCACTTGCTGTAACAAGTCATTGCTCTAGGTTCTCAGTCATTGCTTGTAACAAGCCATTGCTCTGGGTTCTCACCCATGGCTTGTAACAAGCTATTGCTCTGGGTTCTCACCCGCTGCTTGGAACAAGCTCTTGCTCTGAGTTCTCACTCATTGCTTGTAACAAGCCATTGTTCTGGGTTCTCACTTATTGCTTGTAACAAGCCATTGCTCTGGGTTCTCACTCATTGCTTGTAACAAGTCATTGCTCTGGGTTCTCACTCATTACTTGTAACAAGCCATTCCTCTGGGTTCTCACTCATTGCTTGTAACAAGCCATTGCTCTGGGTTCTCATTCATTGCTTGTAACAAGCCATTGTTCTGGGTTCTCATTCATTGCTTGTAACAAGCCATTGCTCTGGGTTTTCACTCATTGCTTGTAACAAGCCATTGCTCTGGGTTCTCACTCATTGCTTGTAACAAGCCATTGCTCTGGGTTCTCATTCATTGCTTGTAACAAGCCATTGCTCTGGGTTCTCATTCATTGCTTGTAGCAAGCCATTGCTCTGGGTTCTCACTCATTGCTTCTAACAAGCTATTGCTCTGAGTTCTCACTCATTGCTTGTAAGAAGCCATTGTTCTGGGTTCTCACTCATTGCTTGTAAGAAGAAATTGTTCTGGGTTATCACTCATTGCTTGTAAGAAGCCATTGCTCTGTGTCCTCGCCCTCCGCTTCCAGCATTTGAACGTCTACTGCTGGAGTACACAGCGTCGACAGGCCCGACAAAGCACTTATGAATAGGCAGCATTGTTTTGCCAGTTATCAAAGCACAACCGAGGTCGTTTCAAGTATAGATCGAAATGATAGCTTCTCTAATCCTGAATCCTGAAAACAGATCTTTCAGGCCTACAATGAAAGCGGCAAATACATGTTTGGTAACCAGAAGCCCATGATTCAGAATGAGGTTATCACAGTAAATGTGTAATAATTGAACCTTTGAACAAACATGCATATAAACAAAAAAATGTGCAAGACAAATTACGTAGACGGAAAGTTGAGTCCACCACCCATGCTGTGAAAGAAATGAACAACACAAATTGTTGACATACTTAACGGCAGAATTACACGGAGTGAATAATATGTATAGCACAGTATTACACGAAGATATCGATATAATGACGACCTATGAAACATATACTTGACTCGTGTATAACAGTGTTAAAAAATCTACGTAACACCGACATTTGACAAGTGTATAACAGTGTTAACCAGACTCAGACTACGCTGTTCTAATGAGCTCACGTCCCGTTTTGTCGTCAGAACGAGTTGTGATGTCCCAAAATCCAACTAACCCCAATGACTGAAAGTCTCCCGGAAAGGGAGGCTTGCCTAGGCTGATGAAGAGGCATGAACTCTCCCATGAGAGGACTGCCCAACAACTTGCACACCATTCGGAGGCGTGTCATCCTAGATTGCTTATGTCTTATTGGCAAACAGGAGATTTTAATGATTTGTAGAATCATAGACTACGCCCTAAATCGGTAACACATACAGGACATTAGAGGCAACGGTTTCGTCTTTCAGAATAAACACTTGGCCCACTTGTTATCCAATACTAGACACAAAAATGCTGACCTCCCTGCTTTGAAGGACAGGCAAAAATGGCATACACTTGACGGCGGTTCTCGAGCAAGTAACCTTATCCGAAGGCTATCTAAAAGTACACATACTGAATTCCCCACCCAAACAGGGATTGGTAGATCTACACCCAATCTCAGGGAGTGAGAAACTCAAGCTCTACGAATTATAACAGGAGTGGTCAATCCAAGTAGTCTGGGGGAATAAGTGAAGCGTAATGACGAGGGTTATAACATGAAGACTTCGGTATCCTATACCTCCATTTGATATCATTTGGGAAATTGTGCTAACAACTTATTTTTTATGGGTAGATGTCTTTCGAATAAGCTGAAAAAATATGATTTTTTTTTCTACTCAGGTTGCCCATAAAAGTAAGCTACAAAATATAATGGTGTTAATTGCATGACCCTCTTCGCTGATTTTATGGGGGAAGGGGACGGGGAAATCTCTCCTGAACAAGTGAACTATTCGACCGCTCGAAGCAGCGTGTTCCTGCTATCTTGGATGTGTTTGGTGCTCGTGTCTCGTGCCGATGTTTTGAACGGGGTTGAGCAGTTAGAACACCTTCCATACCGGGGTGATCACACAGACAGCTGCCTGCTGACGCCAGTTGTCTGTGTGCTGGCGCAGCAATCCTCTTGCGGCTGGTCTGATCGGGCCGTTGACTCCTCTCCTTCAGGTGAAGTTTGGTCCCTTGAGCTGCGGGCTTGAGGGTCTCACCACAATTACCCAGTCAGCAGCTGATGGCGCAATTGTTCACTCTGAGCAGCTGATGGCGCAACTGCTCAGTTTGAGCAGCTTATGGTGCAAATACTCAGTCTGAGCGGGGAATAGCGCTATCGTTGTTTGAACAGCTTTTGGTGCAATTGCTATGTCTTAACAGGTCATAGCGCCATTGCTCAGTCTGAACAGCTGATGACGCAATTGCTCAGTCTGAGTAGCTGATGATGCAATTGTTCTGTCAGAGCAGCTGATAGCGCACTTGCTCAGACTGAGCAGCTGATTGCACAATTGCTTTGCTATATCAGCTGATGGTACATTGCTCTGTCTGAACAGCTGATGGCCAAATTTCTTTGCTCTAGCGGCCTATGACGCAATTGCTTTGCTCTAGCAGCCCATGGCGCAATTTCTTTGCTCCAGCAGCCTATGAAGCAATTGCTTTGCTTTTTTGAGCAGATGATGCCCAATTGCTTAGCTTGAACAGCTGACTCCGTAAGTATCTTGCTAGAGCAGCTGATGGCACGATTACTACTAATACTATTAAATCATTCATTTCCATCGTCTGGCAATGGGCTTTCAATTCTTGAAGTAATTAAATTCCTAAATATAAGACGTGAAGTTTCATTATCAAATTCACTTTGAATTAACGAAAATGAGAGTTCAATTTGAATTCGTCGCAGCTCATCTCTGGGGGCCGCCGAAACGTATTTCATGGGGCGAAATATTATTTACAATAGTATCATAAGTGTACATACAGAAAACGTCTATATTGGAAAAATAATCACGACTACATGGCGTTGGGAAAACCACTGACACGCAGGGTTGAAAAATTACAAATACATTGGGTGGAAAAAAACAACAAATACATGGGTGTGGAAAATAACAAGTGCATGGGATGGGAAGCACGCGTGCATGTGGTTAGAAAGTCTCGAAAGCTTGTGGTTGGGAAATCGAAATGTGCTTACATATTGCAATGAGGGGTCTACATTATTGTACGATAAGATACTCGACATGAATTATACATAGAAATATAAATATGCGGGCTCACATCATTACAATAGTGTGATCATCGCTGCCGTAATACATCCAAAATTGATTTATATACACATATACGCATATAGTCATACACACATATATACCCTATATATATGCATATATA
>SDVV010041838.1:0-10396 GCA_016164225.1 Gammarus roeselii | reverse complement strand
CCAAGGTATCATCACTTGATGTATGGTCACCAAGGTATCATCACTTGATGTATGGTCACCAAGGTATCATCACTTGATGTATGGTCACTAAGGTATCACTTGATGTATGGTCACCAAGGTATCACTTTATGTATGGTCACCAAGGTATCACTTGATGTATGGTCACCAAGATATCATCACTTGATGTATGGTCACCAAGGTATCATCACTTGATGTATGGTCCCCAAGGTATCATCACTTGATGTATGGTCCCCAAGGTATCATCACGTGATGTATGGTCACCAAGGTATCATCACTTGATGTATGGTCACCAAGGTATCATCACTTAATGTATGGTCCCCAAGGTATCATCACTTGATGTATGGTCACCAAGGTATCATCACTTGATGTATGGTCACCGAGGTCACCAAGGTATCACTTGATGTATGGTCACCAAGGTATCATCACTTGATGTATGGTCACCAAGGTATCATCACATGATGTATGGTCACCAAGGTATCACTTGATGTATGGTCACCAAGGTATCACTTGATGTATGGTCACCAAGGTATTACTTGATGTATGGTCACCAAGATATCATCACTTGATGCATGGTCACCAAAGTATCATCACTTGACGTATGGTCAACAAGGTATCATCACTTGATGTATGGTCACCATGGTATCATCACTTGATATGTGATCACCAAGGTCACCAAGGTATCACTTGATGTATGGTCACCAAGGTATCATCACTTGATGTATGGTCACCAAGGTGTCATCACTTGATGTATGGTCACCAAGGTATCATCACATGATGTATGGTCACCAAGGTATCACTTGATGTATGGTCACCAAGGTATCACTTGATGTATGGTCACCAAGGTATCACTTGATGTATGGTCACCAAGGTATCACTTGATGTATGGTCACCAAGGTATCATTACATGATGTATGGTCACCAAGGTATCAATCACTTCAATCAAATTTGTAACAAGTCGTCCGTCTGTTCAAACTCTCCTCTCCGAGTTCACCTTGCAGTGCAATTGCATGTCCACGCAACTTACAGACAGGCCGTATGGTCACTGTTACCATGCCAACCATGACATAAGCTATACCTATGGCAACCATAGTGGAATCACGAATAGCGCAATTTGGTTGCAATAGTCATAAACGACGGCCAGGGTAACCCTCCGAGTGTAGTGAAGCCTCTGCACTATGTATCTGTGTGTACCCAACATATCCCTCCACTTACTTTATTAAATAATTTATTTCCATCATCTGGCAATAGGTTTTCAATTTTTTTAATATTACACATGAAACTTTATTGCCATAAACACTAATTGAATTAACGTAAACGAAAATTCAATTTGAATTCTCCGTCGGTTCTCATTTCATGCAACAGATTATAAATTATAATATTATAATCGATGATCAACAGCCAACGTCTTATTTGAGGTAAGAATCAGGAATGCCTGGCACGAAATACATGGGGTGGGGCGATCACGATTGCATGGGATTGGAAAAATTACGAAATATATAGAATTGTGAAAACCGCCAACACATGGGGCTAAGAAATCCTGAGAACATAGGGTTGGAAATCGAAATGCGATAACATATTGTAAAGATGGGGTAAAAAATGAATAATAAACGGTTGAATAGACGACATAATTATACATAAAATACACACATAGCACTGGATATACTTATTTCATGACGAAATGCGCTAACATATTGTAAAGATGGGTGTAAAACATTGTATGAATAATGAATTGGTGATTAGATGACATGAGTTATTCATAAAATATATACATAGCACTAAATATATACGCTTCATGACCGCTAGTACATGATTAAATGATTGACAATCAGAATAATTCGATACTGGAGTACAAAAACCGAATTAATATACTTCTGTTATAGAAGATGAAGCACAATATCATCTTATGTGACACTAATTGTATCTTCAAAAATGGTACGGTAAATGGTAGATATGATTCAATAAATTATATTCTCGTCGAGTTGGCCTTTGTCAAAGCTGGGAGCCTATCGCTCTTCGAAAGTTCAATTTGAATTCGTCTCAGCTCATCTCTAGGGGCCGCCGGTTCGGATTACATGGAGCGAAATACTTATGATGATATCACAGTCGTAGCGATGAATTTATGAGTGTTTTAATACAAGTGTCGGATGGGCGAAATGTAGTTCGGTGAAAAAGACGAGGCTTTGTCGAGGAGGTCGATATAACACTGAACCATCATCAATACAACTCACAGCTCGACTTCCGCTATTAGTGGGTGAGTCGACCCACATAAGGTCACGGGAGTCAATACTGTGACTGACCTCTCGACATGGTCTCTAATGCGGTCTTTACGGGTCTGAGGGCTGAACCTATGGACGGGAATTGAATATCTCGAGATAATTGGCATTGTATAACAAAGGTTCCTAAAAGTGACTGGATGTTTGGCATTTGTGCGGTGGTGAGTTAACTTGAACCTATGAACAGAGTCATGTAGTGGCTGTGGCAAGCGATGCCATACAACGCACTCCGTGTCATGGCGCGCTTGCAATTGCGATGCTCGGATGTGATGCAGCCAATACCGACGTTATAGCTCTAAGAGCGTTATATAGGAAGTGAATTACTTGATTACTTGTGAGGTTGGTGTCCCTGTGCCCGCTTGTGCTCATAATTCTACATCGTCCGCCCGATCAGCGTTTCAACCTACCTTTCAAACGATCTAACTCCACTGAGCCACAAAGACCCCCCCGGCACACTGGCACCTAATGCCGAACTCCCTCTCCACTTGAGACGGACGCTCCCCCTCCTTTCGTGGGGGCAGCTGAGCCTCTTGAGAGGGAACCAGAGCCGAGGTGAGTTAGGGGACACCCATCGGATGATATCATATGAGCCGAGGGCTGACCATGCGCCTCGTACCAATGATACCGCGTGGAAGGGTGGTGTGGTGAGAGTTGTGTGGGTGAAGTGGTGTGGTGTTGGTTGTATGTAACAACTTACTTGAGACGTTTCGCATTATATTTTTTCTGGTTCACGTGTGCCTCCCAACACTTTAAAATCGTGTTGGCATGAGCTAAATTCGTTCATTTCTGAAAAGGTGACATGTCTGCGCGTTCACCCGTGTTACTCCGGACGGGCTCATTTTTGTGAACTCAGAAATGACAGGTTCAGCGGCACTAATGTGCGAGTGATCGCGGCCAAGATAAGAAGTGACGAATAAACAATTCAATCATGTTTGAAAGGGTTAGTAACTAGTTAGTAAATGCTCCTCTAGAAGTGGCATTACTTATAAACGTATTTTGGTTTAGCCCAGCTTGGCAATCGGCAAGCTGTTCTGACTTGAGTGTTTCGCCACGAGGGGGAAATCGTTTGCTCACGGTTTTTGTGTCGTCCTGTCGTAGGTAAACTTCCCCAAGTTTGTAATGAGCGTGAATACGTGCATGGTGAATCAATGCAACATTAGGCGAAGTCACTCTGGGCGTGTTGCGGTGTTGGGGACTGAGGCCAGTGTAAGAAATTGAAAATAACTTCGTTGGATCGTCTGAAGTGGCTTACCTGGGCCTGTTTTGATGCTGTAGACCGGTGTTTGAAGCGTGTTGTGTCGTCTGAAGGGCTTTACGTAAGCGTGGGGTGTTCTAGATCGGTGTTTGATGGTTGTTGGGTCGTCTGAAGCGTCTTACCTGGACGTGTAGCGGTGTTGAAGACTCGTGCTGGGTTGGGTGACGTGTGGGCTGTTGTGTCGTCTGCAGCGTTTATCTAGGAGTTTTGTAGACCGGTGTTGGAAAGGTTTTGACAGGTAATGGGCGCAGTAATGGTATCGCTGCCTCTTATGGATGTTCAAAAACTCCATGTACAGTTGCTACCAAAATAAAATTCCTATGCGATTCCACGTTAATATGAATTTTGAATGATTTTTAATATATGTTTAGCCTGGGGTTTATCTGAATTCTAGAACCCCTTGAGATGCTTCGTCCAAGTGATAACGTAACACAAATATACACAACGTAAATTGCACCTGAAGAAAGTATTGTGTTTTTTCCCCAAAGGCTAACCATGGATGAGTTTTCTTCGGCTACTGTACTACCTACGCGAGTGAGCTGATCAGCTTAGGCGCAAGTTTAGGCACCAGGTTAGGCTACGGTGTGCAGGTCTAGTTGAGTCCTGATTATGATGAGCATCAAAGGGTCAACTTATTGCAATATGACCGTTGGAGCGACCATAACCCATCATTATCCACCTCCCTATAACACTAAATCATGATATCCACTCGAACTCCTGCATCGAAACAGGCGCGAGAACATCCAGGATTTGTTTCCAAAAATGTGCAAAGATATCTTGACCGTTTCATCATCAGTTGGCTGCATTTTTCTTGCTCTTAAGCCGTTTTAATCCTTTTCGAGCACATGCGATATCAAAGGAGCGCAAACTGGCAAAGGTCTATTATCTAGACTGCTATTGCATAAGCTCCCTTTGAAACAATTGAAATAAATGAACCTCTAGAAATTTGCAATCGTTTGCTCGCCACGAGTTATTCCTAGCCGATTACTACACGGGTACAGATTGTGACCGTCTCATCACCTGTGATATAACACCAATGAAATGAGGTAACTGCCGTGCGGCATGCATTGAACTAAACCGACGTGTTCACGCGTGTGCGTGCTTGTTTCCACCTCTCGAGGTTGAGGATGAGGAGGTGGGGGGATGAGCCTGGGGAAGGGAGGAAGTGACGGCGAAGTAACCACAACCCGCTTATCCCCCCGAGGGAGTTGGGGCGTCTGGTGCCTGTCAAAGGTTGGCACCGAGAGGGGAAAAGAAAGAGAGTGTGCTATCTTGGGTTTCATAAAAGTGTATTAATTGGAAGGCGATGCCGTCTAGTGAGTGCTTAAGTGTTGCAGATATCTTTGATGACTCCTCTTGGGCCGCCCGCTTCTCAGGGCTTATAGCATTACTAGTCAAGCTAATTCATCGTTTACTCGACAGGGAGATCTCATGCAAAGCAACATCTTAGTTGACGACTCTTCACTGACGAGTAGACAGTAGTTGAGATTGAACCTACGATTAAATTGATGAATGCTTTTTTACTTATCTCCTCTTTAGGTCTATACCAATGCAATGCCAAATCCCCCAGAAGGAGGGCGGGCGATAGAAAGGGGCAACTCACAGTCCTCTCACGCACTCGTTCAAATATGATCACTCGGTCCTGCAGCGCTTAGCTGTCCGGCCAGGGCCCGGCGACGCACTTTGGGTCCGGTTGGAGGTTCGAGATCAGTGTCAGCGACTAAGCCCGACAGCTTTCCCTGGCGTACACCTACTGCTGTTACGGTTCCACGTAAACATACCAGTGCTTATTATAGCTACTGAAAAAATAGTTCAGAACTAGCAATTGGTTACAGCGTAGCTGTTCCCTGTTCCTCACTAGTGTTGTGTGCCTGTGCTTGTGTTGGTGTGGCCGCAACATCAGACTTAACTGTGACTGGACGGTCAGACGTGTTTGAACTGCGTGACCGCCTTAGTGGGCACGCCCGTGCAGGATCTCTCCAAACGCTCTTGCAATTAACTTCACGCGAATTTGACACTTCCCGCTACAAACATTTTGTTCACGCGCTCGCTTCCATCAAAAACCTCTCCCTCCAACCCTTCAACCCTTCTCTCCTTCCTCCCTCTTCCTACTCCCTCCAACCACTCTCTCCTCCCCCCCCCCCTATTTCACCAAGGATACAATCCCGAACGGTTTGTCTTCCGTTCCTTTGTGTGAACTTTTCTGCCCTCCGGAGGAGTAACCTCCGCACTATCTCGTCCTCCTCCCTGTTCACACATTAGATTTAGAGCTACCAGATTTTTTTTTACTTGTCATTTGTGGGTTTTGTCTTAATGCCGTGTGCATGCATGGGGCGAGAAGCGAGTTGCTTAGAAGGGGAAAGGTAGCTAGCTAGCTATCCCCTGTAAACATTGTTAAACTATACTATTATACTTCATAGTATTGCTTGGTGTTGGTTTGTTCAATTAATTACAGGATCACAATAATTTTTTAGGATATTTATCTGACTAAATCGCTAAAGGATTCTTCTTTGCTCTGTTAGGAACTTCATCGTTAAATGTGCCGTTAGAGAAATCGTTGGTTGGTCTTAATGTTTTTTTTTAACATTCACGGATTGCGTTATAGCGGTGCAAAGCGTTTGTGGTAAAATCCTTTCTATCCTCCCCCAGGTGCGGTGCAGGCTCCCCGCTTCGTGGACGGGAGGGCCGTAGAGAGCGTCGTCAGCGAAGGGCAGACTAAGATCCTGCAGTGCCAGGCCATCGGTGAGTAGTGGGGATGATGCAGACGGCCGGAACCGTGTCCGGCCGTTGACGACCATAGGTGTGTTGCCGTGTGGATAGATGACTGGGTAGCTACTATTGTGGGACGATCATAGGGCACAAGTAGCTGAGGGCTGTTGCCTACTTTGTAGTAGGTGAACTGGTTGGGGGTGCCTGTTTGGAATAGTCTAACGGATTTATGTTCAACTTCAATGAGGGTTTTGCGGCTGGCGAACTTGAAGGTCAGTCGTGTGGATAGCCTTTAATATGTAAATTAAATTGTTTCCATCCAATATTATTGGGTACTTTCTTTCTAATTAGATTTACCTACTGCCTATTGCAGTAGCCATATTTTTTAGTTCTATTTAATTCGCTTGCGTGTCGAACGTATCTGCCATAGTGATCAGGGGTTATGACATTATTTACGTGTTTCCATCGCGCATAAAAAAGTTTTAAAGCATGAAACATGTTATATTAGTTTTAAATTTCTTTATATAAACAAACTTCTGGGTGCCTTTCTCAGATTAAAATAGAAACTAGACTTTCAACCTATAGCATCATAGCCCGTTTCTTCTTCAGCTGATTTTAATTTGTCATCATCTTAATCATTGTCTGAACTCGTCTCCATCTATTATAAATCAACTCCACTCGCTTCCTGATGCTACATCCTGCTCGAGCACAGGCCCGTGTCCCCTGCAGCTTCTCAGCTACCTTCTATCAGCATCCTTAATTCACTCCTTTCCTAAGGCCGTAATATATTTAATAAAGACAAGAGCACAATCATCCAACTCAAAGCCTGATGATGAATTGTTGTACCGCTGACACTTGATTGGACGTTCGAGGCCAGAATACCATTGACTCAGGCGCGCTAGAACTTTTTGTCATTCAAATCCAACCGAACCTAAGTGAATAGAACGTAATAAAATCTAATCTTATCCTACCCCAGGCTACTCCCAGCCGGTTTACCAGTGGCTAAAGGACGGCGCCCCTCTTACCGCCGATGACTGGAGTCCCCAGCACTTCTTGAAGCTGTCCGATGTCACCAGGGAAGATGCTGGAGAGTATCGGTGTCGGGCCCGCAACCCCGCCGGCACCATCCTCTCACCCGCAGTTCAGCTCAACGTCGCCTGTGAGTGATCCCCCTCCGGGGAGAGAGGGGGGTTGATGACTGATGTAACTAGCTATCCGCAGGGAGAATCAATAGATCGCTACTTTGGTCTATCTATACAAATCCCCCTCTTTATAAGCTTGTTTCTTGTATATTGGTTGCGAAGTTATTATCCCTCGACAAAGTAACTTCTCACCAACCTAGCCCTTCCTCCTAGTTCGAACTCTTTCCCCCAGCCATATTTTTTATGGCGATTAGAGGGCTGTTATAAATGCATCGTTTTGGTATGGGTCGCCTTGTATCTAGGTGTGCTTGTCTGACCTTGTATCCAGGTGTGCTTGTCTGACCTTGTATCCAGGTGTGCATGTCTGACCTTGTATCCAGGTGTGCTTGTCTGACCTTGTATCCAGGTGTGCTTGTCTGACCTTGTATCCAGGTGTGCTTGTCGGACCTTGTTTCCAGGTGTGCTTGTCTGACCTTGTATCCAGGTGTACTCTTCTGACCTTGTATCCAGGTGTGCTTGTCTAACAACAAACGAGCTAGGAATCTCGGCCACTCTTATCTCATCTTACCTTACCACCTTCTGCCTGCAGACATGAACACGTCTTCCCTGCTGCCGCCTCCACCCTCCGACGATGCTGATCCGTCCTCCCTCGTCAGCACCGTCACCGTCACTGCGGGCCACCCCGCCGTGCTGCCCCTGCCGCTGGTAGGTCATCAGGATGTCTTCCATCCTGCTAACATAGCCTGTTATGTCATTGTTGACAATTGATAGGGCCATCGGTTTCCTTGTCTAGCATTATCTTCAGCATCTTCAAAAATCAATAAACATAATTGTTTATTGTTCATAGGAATATTTGCAAATGGTCATCCCATAAATATAACTTGCATTCTTCGTCAAAATGCAAGATCGGTGACCTCGTTTGCTCCAGCACCTACGTCTCTGTGCTACGTAAGGTAGCTTAACAGCTATCTGTTCAAGTTCAAGTCTCATTCTTTTATCGCTTCAGTTTTGACGCACAGACGATCCTGCGGAGAAAAGTCATTGACAAATTCAGACTGGATGTACACAGCCACGTGACGCTGCTGGAGCTGATGTCAGCGCGGCTGTAACTTGATATTATTAATAATATTTTTTTGGGAAATTACGCGCATAAATTTTGATTCCCTAAAATAACGCTCAAAGCAACAAAACTCCTCTATGAAGTTGTCTCAAGTGAGCCTACGTTAGTTACCAGTCCTGGACCAACGGCGAGAGCAGTCATCTTTCCAATAGGCTGAATGCATCATGCATTGTGTTTGCGAGATGAGGGTCATGTCACTGTCCGTGAACTCTTTGCGCGTCCTTCACCCTTTCATATCCTTCCTAATGCCCCCGTCGTCCTCAGGTGGACTCGTACCCCCCGCCGTCCGTTACTTGGCAGAGTGAGGACCTGTCTCTACTGTACGGCATCAAATTCGCCACCACCGACCCTGGCAACGAGCTCGTCATACTCGACGCTGGGCCTCAGGACCAGAAGCTCTACAGGTGAGAGGGGCTTGGTGTTTCTGCGGATGGCCAATTCTGATTCTATCTCAAATGCGGGCCTGTAACTCCAACCCTCAAACAAAGGCAGGATTAATAACTTGAATCCTCAATTAGGGCTGGACTTACAGCTCTAACTCTCTAACAAAGGCGGCCTTGTAATTCTAACCATCTAACAAAGGTTGACCTGATATGCCCCTCTAACAAAAGCTAACCTAATGCCCTTGAGCAAAGTTAGGTGTGGTGTCAAATAAACGCAATTCTTGCGAGACCTGTCTGTTTCCTAACTAATTAAACTCTCTGACTCTCGCGTGTTGTTAGTTTGCGCAAAAGGGCTAAGGTGTGCGAGTGTGAGTGATGAGAGTGTGAGTTGCGCCTTGCCGTCGGCCTTCCCCCTTTCTGGGGGATTCCGGCCTAGTGTCTGTATCTGTATCAAACACGCTGCAACACTCGGAATTGGAAATTTCACTTTGGGAGAGTGAAGGATACCTAAATAATTGATGTATTTCCTCTTAATTAGTGTATCGAACTCTTCTGCCACCAAACGACTGACAGAAGAGTTGGATACGCGTGCAGCTGCGTATACTTAACTTCTAACGCATAAGAGAGTGCAGGCACTCATGTTACATCACAGGTTTACGGTGGAAGCACCTCGATGACCTGTTGCTGGGCCCCTGGTAGACAATTTATTGGGTGCTGGGTCCCCGGCACCCAATAAGTTGGCTACCAGGGGCCCAGCAACAGGTCATCGAGGTCCTTCCACTGTAAACCTGTGATGTAACAGCGGCCTAATATATTGGAGGTATTAGCACTAAGCAACTATCATTGAAGGACGTCGACACAGGGAGCAGTATTATCTTACTGGCCATTCTCTGAAAGGTACCCGCTTATAACCTAATATATTGGAGGTATTGTTACGATTTTCAGTTCAGGGTAGCGATAATCGGGTAAAAGCAAGGTTGGAATGATGAAACATTGGTTTTATAATAGTATTTTTCATGAAGACAAGTCACACTTGATTAATATAACGGACACCAGGAAACCAAACTGTGAACGGGGACTTAACAAGCTTTATAATGTATCAAGCGTATGACGTGGTGTAGGGTCTGTGTGTGTCTCCACTCCCGCGTTCTTCAAACCACATCGCTCTTCTAACTGAGCTGGAGGCCATTTTACCCTCGTTTAAATACTCGGTGGGCGCCTGTTAAAGTACCCCTGGCACAAGCCACGCTAGGGCAGCACAGAATGCGAGCAGCGGTGCAGAATTTGTGCTTCTGAACCGCAACTCAAATGATACCTACAGCCACAATAAGATTTGTACAAGCCTATAAATTCGTATGAACGGGGTGATCAATACACCGGACCTAATCACTATCTTCTAACACAAAATAAATTTACGGTACGGCTGTGGAACGGGTAAATGTTCGATAGATGAGTGCCATCGTGGGTTCGTGGTTAAATATCTTCGCACTAGT
>SDVV010041837.1:0-10396 GCA_016164225.1 Gammarus roeselii | reverse complement strand
GTGGGTGTTATATTGCGTATTAAAATATAAGTGTTTCCAGGCAATTGCACGGAATATAAAGTTTATGTGCGTACTAGTTTTGTTGATACTAACAGTTTATGTTTATGCTACACACTGTTTAACAAAGCACAAGGTCTCGATGCAGTTTTGGAGTAGCGTATACCACATTTTGTTATTTGCAGGAATCGGATAAAGTTACGGAAGAACGTATCTAGGTACTTCATTCTCCCAATATATTATTCAATGAACGGTATCCAAATACTCTATTCTCCCAACACATTAAGCACTGCACGGTATCTAGAAACTCTATTCTCCCAACACAGTATGCACTGAACAGTAACTAGATACTCTATTCTCCCAACACACTATGCACTGAACGGTATCTAGATACTCTATTCTCCCAACGCATTTTGCACTAAACAGTAACTAGATACTCTATTCTCCCAACACACTATGCACTGAACGGTATCTAGATACTTTATTCTCCCAACACACTATGCACTGAACGGTATCTAGATACTCTATTCTCCCAACACACTAAGCACTGAACGGTATCTAGATACTCTATTCTCCCAACACACTATGCACTGAACGGTATCTAGATACTCTATTCTCCCAACACACTATGCACTGAACGGTATCTAGATACTCTATCCTCCCAACACAGTATGCACTGAATGGACTGCTTGCTGTCGTCAGTGATACACGTTAAAAGCTCAAGTCGGCGAAATTAGTAGTTCTGCACAATTGCCTAGAGCTGTTATAGTCCACCACTTTTACGTTTCCTTTATTCACTTTACCTTTATTGTACGTTTGAGGTAAATCGTGTTGTATGCTCTGTAGATGATGATCTTACCACCTCACTCCGATTTAGCGCCTGTCAGCGAACCCATTTATATATGTTACGAACACTCTACGATGTTTTGATGAGAGATTCAGAATGTAACCCTTTGATTTGTTGCCCTCAAGTTTATTTCCTTCACGACCATTTTGAATAGTTACACATTGAAAGAAGATCTTTGAAGTGTTACCCACTGAAAGAAGATCTGTGTGGGTGGTTTACACTGCATATTTATTACGGGTATCAGAAGGTCTCTAAAGCAGATAACTTACTTGTGTCGTCAATATAAAGAGCAGAATTATGAGCTAAACACCCTTGCGAGGGTGACTAACAATAGGCTTACCTCCTTATCAGATAATCGATTAAATGAAGACACACCCATTCGTGGTTAGAAATAGTGTTAGCAACTATACCTTATAGCATACCATTCTGCCAGTTGCTGAGAAGTCTTGCAAACACCTCATTGCGTGTCCCTTGTTTACTAATTCCACTCCTTTGCTAGTAAACACCTCATTACGTGTCCCTTGTTTACCAATTCTACATCTTTGCTTGCAAACACTTCATTACGTGTCCCTTGTTTACCAATTCCACATCTTTGCTTGCAAACACCTCATTGCGTGTCCCTTGTTTACTAATTCCACTCCTTTGCTAGTAAACACCTCATTGCGTGTCCCTTGTTTACCAATTCCACATCTTTGCTTGCAAACACCTCAATGCGTGTCCCTTGTTTACTAATTCCACATCTTTGCTTGCAAACACCTCATTGCGTGTCCATTGTTTACTAATTCCACATCTTTGCTTGCAAACACCTCATTGCGTGTCCCTTGTTTACCAATTCCACATCTTTGCTTGCAAACACTTCATTACGTGTCCCTTGTTTACCAATTCCACATCTTTGCTTGCAAACACCTCATTGCGTGTCCCTTGTTTACTAATTCCACATCTTTGCTTGCGAACACCTCATTGCGTGTCCCTTGTTTACTAATTCCACATCTTTGCTTGCAAACACCTCATTGCGTGTCCCTTGTTTACCAATTCCACACCTTTGCTTGCAAACACTTCATTACGTGTCCCTTGTTTACCAATTCCACATCTTTGCTTGCAAACACCTCATTGCGTGTCCCTTGTTTACCAACTCCACATTACTTGTCCCTTGTGTACCTGTCATTACCTGTCCCTTGGGTACCTGTTCCTTATTACCTGTCCCTTGTGTACCTAACTCTTGTGTACCTGTCCCATGTGTACCTGTCCCGTATTACTTGTTTCTTATTACCTGTCCAATGTGTACCTGTCCTTTACTTTCAATATAGCGTGAGGAAATTGGCAGTGAGTTATAATGATACATTTAGACGGCTGTTGCAGGTCCCTCGCTCGACGTCAGCGAGCAGGGTTTTTGCTGAAAACCAATCAGATCACATCAAGGTACTGTTCCGTAAAGCGGCACACAGCCTTATGACTCGAGTTATGAACTCCCCAAATGAAATCCTCGTTGCAATCTGCTCTGGTGCATGATGCGCTCGCTGCCTCGTCATTGTTAAGGCGATGGAGAGAATTATTATACGCATAAGCAGGATAGAGTTGTAAGCCGTAACTTATTCTTAGTTGCGTGCGGTTATTTTATAACTTTGTTCTCACTGTAACCCTAGAATAAGATGTCTCAATTGTAATACTATGCCCATATTGGTTGTTAATAAAGCTTTTATTATTATTATTTTTATTATTATTATTATTTATTACCTGTCCCTTCTGTACCTGGCCCTTGGTGCCTGTCTCTTGTTTAGCTGAGCTACTGCAGCGCACTCTCTAAATAAACTTCTAGTCCTCTACAGGGGTGACACACCGGCAGATGCGTGTGAGACGCCTAGACGGTATGTCTCGTGAGACCTCCACCCTCCCTATTGAGGGGAGGCATGCAGGCGTGTTGCCAGGGCATGTGCAGACCTAGCTACGCTGTATCTAGTCACATTTTCAGAGCATCTTTTCCTAAACTTCCGAGGAGAAATCGGACGCTGTATTGTGAAATGCATTTAGATAGTTTGACCTGCCCAAACACTGCCGTGGGCTGCTCCCAAAGGGAAGACCGCCGGTGGGGGTTGAGCTCCCTGGTGGGGGTTGAGCTCCCTGTGAGGTTCAGGCGCAGGAGTGAATAAAAAACATTTTTTCACGAGATGCCTCGTGGTATTCTGGGGTCTTTCAAAGTATTGCTTAAATCTTTGATACACATCAAATTCAGGGTATAATTGTATCGAGCTAGGTATTTGGTTGCACACAAGGATTGCTAGCTCTTTGGAATGGATGAGTACGTTCATGTTCTCGTAAACAGCTAAGAACATCTCCGTGACAAACTATTTCTGGATGTTTTATGCATATGGTCCGGATGTATCTACGTTTTGCTATAGTGAGAGGGGTTCTACTTTAACCCGCGCTACTTAACAAATTGTGTATTCATGTAACCGATCCAAAATGAAATACACGAGCATATATATTCTGGATATTCTGTCATTCGACAATAAGTTTACCAATTGTGATCGGACTCACTCACAGTTACAAGGTGTACTATACTTCTGGCTCCGAGTGAAACAACGCAAACTTATGATAAACAAATAAAGACAGGACCTGCAGTACCGCGCCAGTCACAACATGATGAACAGTCACATTACGTCAGCCTTTACATGTCGTATATACAACGTCGAAACTAGTAGATTATACTGAATTGAGTACATGTCCGTGTATACACGGATCGTCATGACCCTAATGCTGACGCAGAGGCTAAGGAACGTACAGCGATTGGTTGATAAAAGTGTCAACCGACTCGTAGAGATTCACGTGAGAGATTCACATTACTTTACTTCACATTACTTTACTTCACATTACTTTACATTACTTTACTTTACTTCACATTACTTCACACGACAGATATATGCTTCTGTGCCAAGAAAATGATCTACATGTTCAAATTGGACCGATATTGTTCATGTATGTATTTTATGTATTTCTAAATACTTTTTCCAAGTTTCACGAGATAAATTTGGACAAGATACTCTGAAGAAGTCTCTGGATATTTCATTTGTCCCAATTTTGTTAATCATGCGTGTGTCTAAACATCGAAGAATATTAGCCGCGTTTCCTTGCAATATTGCTTTTCATCATATTCCTTGTGGTTCGCTGTACTTGAGGAGCATCTCCACATCAATTAGTTGATCGACACCTATTGTCACTTGGTCACATGTTGCCGCGTGATGCGAAATGTTGTCGCATGTTGTTGCTGGGTTGTCGCATAGTTCCACATGGTTTCACATTGTATCAAATTGGTCCACATGTTGCCTCATTATTCCTCTTGTGGCTACATAGTGCCACAAGTTGGTACATGCTGCCGATACGCTGTGCTGTTAAAGCGCAACATCTAAACCGCATCGCCTGATTGTTTTCCTTGAAAGATAGAGTATAACTCGGTTGTGCGAGCTGAATTTTACTTGTTATCTGCATGTTATGGTTAACACCTATTGCTTAGTGGTTACTCAAGGAGGCCTCCCTCTAGTATAACTCGGTTGTGCGAGCTGGATTTTACTTGTTATCTGCATGTTATGGTTAACACCTATTGCTTAGTGGTTACTCAAGGAGGCCTCCCTTTAGTATAACTCGGTTGTGCGAGCTGGATTTTACTTGTTATCTGCATGTTATGGTTAACACCTATTGCTTAGTGGTTACTCAAGGAGGCCTCCCTCTAGTATTACTCGGTTGTGCGAGCTGGATTTGACTTGTTATCTGCATGTTATGGTTAACACCTATTGCGTAGTGGTTACTCAAGGAGGCCTCTCTCTAGTATTGCTCTGTTTTACAAGCTTTATTTGACTTGTTATTTGCAAGTTATGGTTAACACCAATTGCTTAGTGGTTACTCAAGGAGGCCTCTCTTTATTATTGCTCTGTTTTACAAGCTTTATTCGACTTGTTATTTGCATGTTATGGTTAACACCTATTGCTTAGTGGTTACTCAAGGAGGCCTCCCACAGGCAGGAAAATCACAGCGGTTGGGTTTGAATTCAATGGGTGTACTTACATGGGCAGGCATTATAGTTTTAATTGCACTACGGGGTCGGGCTATGCACGAGCGAAGGTTTCTGTCTTGGATAACATAGCTATTTAGCTACCTTTAATCACAAGGTTTGCAGAACAGTTTATCTTAGCACTGTACACAGCATCCACAGGCCAGTCATACCCGCGCATAATCTACACCCTATCCGCACCCTATCAGCCCCATACCCGCGCCCAATCTACACCCTATCCGCACCTTATCAGCCCCATACTCGCGCCCAATCTACACCCTATCCACACCATACCCGCCCCCTATCAGCCCCATACCCGCAACCTATCCTCACTGTATATCAGCACCATATAAGCACCCTATAAGCACCGTATCCTCAACCTATCCTCCATATCTGCTCCCTATCAGCACCCTATTAGTAATGTGTCTGGGACCGTTCCACTGGTGTGGGTCACGTGAGAATATATAATCTTGCTCTAACTAGCTGACCTGCTTCTTTCTGGCTCAGAGCACTGTAGCAGTACTGGGCACAACAATGCAACGCAATACATGTTCTGAGAATCGTGTCCAACACTGCTTCGGGGAACTCAGCCAGAGTAATGGGAAAATGTAATTAGGGATTGTGATTTGGCAAGCTGCTCATCTTAGTAACCGGTTGGCTTGGATTGCTCCCTTGACAGCATGGGAGGGAGAAAGAGAGAGAGTACCTCTAACAACAACACCTGACCGTGGTCGCCTTGCTTACTTTGTTGAGTCTCTTAAAGGAGAGGGCTCTTATCACAGATCGTACGCCTGTTGTTGATATTGATGTATAACAATGATCTTATGAAGCTACCTCACTGAAATGTATTGTATAGGCTTATAATTGTATTTTATAGGGCTTATAATTGTATTTTATAGGGCTTATAACCGACGTGTTAGTTTGGTCTCATGGTTTGTTTGTTTGAGATAAACGCAACTTTGTAATCTGTTGTGTAATTCATCGTATATGAGCAGCGCATGCAACAGCGGCTTAGTATCCTCATCTTATGTTATTGATATGTGAATGTTGACGCAGAAATATATTTAAATATCACTTTTTCACCTTATGTAGTATTTATTTCTGTAAAATTACATGATTTCTTGCAACTTTTGAAGTAACTTTCTAATTTTCGCTAGCAAAATAAAAAACTAATTTGCTAAATTGAATTTATTTTGCATGAATTAAATCGCCGTACGTATAAACATAGCCCAATTTCAGACAAATAGTGAGATACATATAATTCCGTTCATGGCTTATTCGTCTGATTGATGATCAATGCATTGCAAGATTGCAATTTAATTGGAGCAATTATAATTTAAATTACATTATGTATTATCGGGATCCAGATAAAGCCACCAAAAACTTCAATACGTTTTACTTCAAGCCCATTATAAAAGTTGTTCGATGAAAGCGAAAACTTTGTCCCTAAAAAAAATAAAACCATGGAGCACCAATACCATTTTGTCGAACATTAGAAAACAAGAGGCCTATTTTTTATTACATAACCCAAATAAGATTCTTGTGAATTTATTCATCAGTTTCAAAGATTATGTAACGAGTCAAAAAAAAAGATACAGCATTTAGTTAATAAATTTAACGATTTTAAAGACGACGTTAAAACAAATTGGTATTTAATAGACTACATATTCTTCGTTCATCGGCTTCCGACATTAACAAAAATGTCGATGACATCTGAAATGCGCTGAGTAATTTCTTTGTAAATGGTGTCAAGACAATATCAGAATCCTGTGGTGACACTGTTATTGTTTATCTACAGTACACTAAGAGAAACCACCCAAACTCATTCTCAATCCAACCAGTAACAACAAATGATATTATAACATTATGCTAATTCTAAAGAACAGTGCATGAGATATTTACTTGTTGACGGTATTATTGCTAAAACAAGTAGCTATATGATATATTTTCCATTGTACACGCATAAACGAGAAATAACTCCTTGCATTTAAAAAAATGTCCACAACTGTATACGTATTTAGATGCACACAATAAACTCTATGAGGTCCAATATGGCTTTCAAGTTAAAAAATCAACTGATCAAGCAATACTAGATTAGCTTTGTTTTTTGTAAGAAAATTCAGATTCGGATGAAACGGTGTTGTCCATGTTCTTAAATTTTCGCAAAACATTTGATAATGTTGATTCTACCATCCAAGTTACGTTTCTATGGTGTTAGAGGTTTGACTCTTGAGTGGTTTAAGTTTTATTCTCCTAATAGGAAACAGTATATTGTAGTCAATGACATCAAATCAACTGACGGTTGGTAATGGTGTCCCTCAAGGTTCTATCCATGGACCGCTTTTGTTTTAAATTTTATGAAAGACTTTTCAAATTCCTCACAATTATTTAAATCTATCCTTATTGCCGATGAAAGAACAATAACTGCCTCGTTCTTAAAGTGAGTCAGAATGAAGGGTGAACTTATTTAAATGAAAAGCCTAATTGGCGCAACACAAATACAATTTGTAATAATAGTGAAAAATTTAAATTCACATTATTTTCATACAGGCGTAAAAAAAAACTGTGAATTAAAGGTGAAAATTTGCAACGCCAGTCCGGTTGACATCAAATCATCAACTTCAGCATTTAAATTCAAATTCAAACGACATCTAGTGTCTCAGTACTAAGTCATTCAGGCACAATCTAAGGTACTACCTTCATCCACTTACATATTGCAATTCCTAACTTAGCTACATCAGTAGTGGTAGAGTAGAAGCATCACACACTTCCTAAATTATACATCATGAAATGGCTAGATCAGTACCGGATTTTATCGAAAGGTCTAGTATTGAATTCGGTGTATGACAAGCTAGACTGCCCTACAGGCATTCTGCTTCTCCTGACCCTCTTCAAGGTTGTATTGATGATATGTACAGTTTACCCACTCATGAGTATCTTATGTTCATGGTCGTGTTTGTGTAATCGAATAGTTTGTTAATTATAATTCGATATCACCGTATGTTTACAAACAGAAGTGAAAATAATGGCTTTTAGTGTTTTCGCCGTTTTTTAATGGTATCAAATTACAGAGAACAATGTGACGGTTGTATAGGGGACACATTGTCTAGGTTATTGCTAAATGTGACGGTTGTTTAAAGGACACATCGTCTAGGTTATTGCTAAATAGGTCACTCTTCATGCATGTGTGGCGACATAAACGAAATGAGGAGAGGTCGTGGCTGTCAAATACTTGCCTCCTCCCCCCACATCCCTCAAACCCCTCCAACTTACACTCCCAACCCCATCTTGACCCAACCCATCACCCCTTGATATGCCACGTGTAAGCCGGCCTACTCCGTGGAACGAGACGCATGATTTATATTTTTAATAATTATGATTTTGCTATGGGGATAGTGGCAACAATTGAAACAATGACAATTCCAGCACATCAGAGACAAGCTCATTAACACTTCCAATAATATAGGTTGCAATAGAACACACAACAGCAAACTCAGCACAAGTGAGACACATAACAAACAATGTTGTTTTTTCTGTCGTCGGTCTACCCTTCAGAAGCGTGGGATTCCTAAACAGAAATGGTCGCATCAAGGTCAGTTTTTTTTCTCTACGGTGATCTATTTTTTTAATATATTTCATGTTTGTAGCACTTTCAATTTTTTTTCGCAAATTGTTTGGCTTACTGCATGCTTCTCTACGTTTCATTTATGGTCAGTTGTTTTCTACCCTAAACTTATGAAGAAATCTCTATTTAACTTCCTCTGCTCTACGAGCTACTGGAAACCATATACCTTCAAATACTTGTTTACAATATCATGCCCACTACATGTTTGTTCGTCTTTTTACCTCTGCTATTACCTCTGCTATTACCCCTGCTATTACCTTGTACCGAAGTACCTAATTCTGTCAATATTTAGGCTCAACAAAAAAGTAATGTCTTGGATGAGATCCTCCAAGTTCTACAACATTTGACGAGGACCTTGATAAAGCTGCTCGCTCCTCCACTCTGAGGAGGACCTTGGGAGCAATGGTTCGGTTGGACGATAAGCACGTGGAAACGATGGTTCTTGATAAGTATTATAAGCTATGGTTCTCGATGAAAATATCAAGCGATGGTTCTCGATGATGATAAGAAACGATGTTTCTTGATGGTGATCACAAACTATGGTTCCCGTAGATGATAACTACGCGAGGGTGATGATTCTCGTGGATGATAGATAACATGTGATTATTTTTGTTCATGATAACCATGTGAGAAGAGCGCATGGTTCTCGTGGATGCATGATAACCATGTGAGAGGGATGGTTCTCGTGGATGATAGATACCATGATTATTTTTGTTCGTGATAACCATGTGAGAAGAGCTCATGGTTCTCGTGGATGCACGGTAACCATGTGCGAGGGATGGTTCTCATGGATGCACGGTAACCATGTGAGGGGGATGGTTCTCGTAGATTATAGATAACATGATTATTTTTGTTCATGATAACCATGTGAGAAGAGCGCATGGTTCTCGTGGATGCACGGTAACCATGTGAGGGGGATGGTTCTCGTGGATGCACGGCAACCACGTGAGGAGGATGGTTCTCGTGGATGCGCGTTAACCATATGAGGAGGATGGTTTTAGTTGAGTTAACTGTGTGACGGCAGGGGTTCTCATTAGTGATAGCACCGTAAAGAATGATGGTTCTTGTTAAAGATAATTGTTTAGAGCGATGATTCTGTTTGTAAATAACCTCCAACTCAGCCCTGATATGGATGGTTTGTTTTGACATCACCAGTGTGATCAAGTGTTTATTTTGATTCGAACATCACGAATGGTGGTTTTTAATTTGAATGCAACGGTTATCAACGAAGATAGCCTTCCCTCCGGGGTTGAGAGATAGCCCTCCCTCCGGGGTTGAGAGATAGCCCTCCCTCCGGGGTTGACATGCAAGTTTGAATGAATCCTATGAGCAATGTTTGTCTTTTACAGATACAGACACTGGGCCGAATCCCCCAAGATTCGGCCTAGCGTCTGTATCTCTAAAATACGAACATAATTCAAGTGATGGTATATCTTATACAAGGGGGTTCCAGTGTTACGGGGCCTGAAATAAACTCGTATAGCTCGAAAAAATTTATTCGTCGGAAGAAAAATACACCATTGAAGATAGAATAAAAATAGATTCAAAGTGAACATCTGTATTCATGATATATCAATTAGGATATGAATTAGGTTACCATTTACTCTGAACCCTTTATAATGGCAACTTGAGGAACAGAACATCTTGTTTTTATCACAACGCAATGCATCAAGCAAGGAAGCGTGGCTAGTGCACATCAAGCATGGAAGCGTGGCTAGCGCACATCAAGCCTGGAAGCGTGGCTAGCGTACATCAAGCATGGAAGCGTGGCTAGCGCACATCAAGCTAGGAAGCGTGGCTAGCACACATCAAGCATGGAAGCGTGGCTAGCGCACATCAAGCATGGAAGCGTGGCTAGCGCACATCAAGCATGGAAGCGTGACTA
>SDVV010041836.1:0-10396 GCA_016164225.1 Gammarus roeselii | reverse complement strand
ATATATAAATGAAACCAGGTTTTATTAACCAACGGGTTAATGAAGGCATCGCATTGTATATGACTGTTGACATTTAATATGGAATCGATAGTGAGATATGGAGTTTATTGTCCGTTGGTTATAAGCTCACTCATGAGCTCCATCAAAGTGGAGCCAGCCTTTGTTCCAAGGCAGTGGTTCAGACCCCTTATCGTCTGTGCGCAGACCTGCGTACTTCCCCTCGCCACCCTTGGTAGGCAGATTAATCTCCGCCGTCAGCTCCACGAAGGAACAACGTCTCCAACAACTAATCCATTGTAATCAGGATTGCATTGGAACGACTAATCTTGTATGAGTGACTCTCCGTTCAGACTTTCATTATTTTACATGGGGCAACGATTTTACAGTTTTGTTATTCAACAAATAATAACGATGAGACTACGAGGAGGCTTATAAGCCCAACAACTGATTCGTTCAATACCGGCCTTCGAAGTCAAACAACTCCTCTCACACCCCAACTGTTTTACTTATTCAATTATTTTGTTCGTGAGGGAGGACTCCAGTGATGACTCGTGTGGGACCACTGGTGCGAGAGGACTCGTGCATTGGGAGGACTCGTGCATTGGGAGGATTCTTGTGGGAGGACTCGTGTGAAAGGACTCGTGTGGGAGGACTTGTGTGGGAGGACTTGTGTGGGAATACTGATGCGAGAAGACCCGTGTATTGGGAGGACTCATATGGGAGGACTCTTGTGGGAGGACTCGTGTGGGAGGACTCGTGTGAGAGGGTTCGTGTGAGAGGGCTCGTGTGAGAGGACTCGTGTGAGAGGACTCGTGTGAGAGGACTCGTGTGAGAGGACTCGTGTGAGAGGACTCGTGTGAGAGGACTCGTGTGAGAAGACTCGTGTGAGAAGACTCGTGTGAGAAGACTCGTGTGAGAAGACTCGTGTGAGAAGACTCGTGTGAGAAGACTCGTGTGAGAAGACTCGTTTGAGAAGACTCGTACTCGTTGGAGAGGACTCGTGTGAGAGGACTCGTGTGAATCCTATTACCCCCTAAGTTTAATTGACCCGTCAATTTTCTCAAAAATCTTAATTTGTTAGAACAGACATCGTGTGAGCCCTTCTTTTGTTCTCAGCTGCGCGTCTTCTCTCTGTGTCTTCCCTCTATATGTCAGCCCCTCTGTATCCTCACCCTGTGTGTCCTTCCTTGGTGTATGCCTTCCCACGGTGTGTACTCCTCCTGAATGTTCTCCCTCTGTTTATCCTCCTTATGTGTGTCTTTCTTCTGTGCATTGGTCCTCCCTCTTTCTGTGCTCCTCATTGCTTTTCTGCGTGTCGTCCCTCTGCGTCCTTCCATGTCTACTCTCACTTCGTCTATCCTCCCTCTGTCTGTTCTCCTCCTGTTGCCCTCCCCTGTGAGTCCTCCTGCTGTGCGTTCTCACAATTTCTTTCCTCTCTTTGTCTATCCTCTCTCTGCCTGTTATTCCCTGTGTATCCTGCCACTGTGCGCCCACCCACCCACTGTGTATCCTGCCACTGTGCGCCCACAAACCCACCATGTGTCTTTCTTCTCTATGTTTCCCCACTGTTTGTTTCTCATTGCGTATCTTACCACCGTGTTTCCCCATTGTACGCTTTCCCAGTGTGTTCGCCCACTGTGTGTCTCCTATTTTTCTATTCGCTCTTTGCATATAATTCCATTGTGTATACTCTCTTTATCTAAACTCTCTTTGTCAATTCTCTCCATGTCTACCCGCTCTTTGCCTTCTCTCACTGTCTAATCTCTCTTTGCCTATCCTTCCTTCGACTATCATTCCTTAAGCTATCCTCTCTGTCTATCCTCCCTCTGTCTATCCTCCCTCTGTCTATCCTCCCTCTGTCTATCTTCCCTATGTCTATCCTCCCTATGTCTATCCTCCCTATGTCTATCCTCCCTCTATCATGCCTCTATCTATCGTGCCTGTGTCTATCCTCCCTCTGTCTATCCTCCCTCTGTCTATCCTCCCTCTGTCTATCCTCCCTCTGTCTATCCTCCCTCTGTCTATCCGCCCTCTGTCTATCCGCCCTCTCTCTATCCGCCCTCTGTCTATCCGCCCTCTGTCTGTTCTCCCTAGCGCGTCCCTCCTCTGTGTCACGGGCAAGCGTCTTTCCAGGTTTTCCAAAGTCTTCATCGGTTGTCGGAGACTTCATACACCACTCACTCCACCCTTGACTTCCCCCCTCCCCCTCCCGCTACCCCCCACTACCCCCCCCCCGTCCCACCTCCATCGTAACTCTTGTACCGCCTGATCCACGCTGCCACGACGGCAATCTCACGTTAGCCCGAGATTACGAGCGGTGGTGGCCCGCGAAAACAAGCCAACTTTGGTGCTTCTGATAGTCGCTCCAGTCTGGAAATGTGACCGCTAACGTCGCCATCTTTGATGTCAACGCTGACTTTGTGTGTAAAGGTGACGCGGATGATAAAACTGACGATGAGCCGCCGCCGCCGCTGAAAAAAATTATGTTTCGACCGTTAAAATGTGATTTGAAGGTATTGGTTTACGATGCGCCTGAGTGTTCAAGATGGGAAGAGTGGGATCTGTATTAGCGCCCTAGGTAAATTTATGATGTTTTTTATCCCCAAAACATTTCACGTATAAGATGCAGGAAAAAATGGAGAAAGTGTGTTGCTTCCCAGATATATTATGATTCTAATCGTTTTTCTCTCTATTTCTACTCGCAGCGAGCAGTGAGATCTAAGAAACCGGTTGAGTTGAATTGTGAAACCTAATACCGCCTCTACACTGCATACAACATACCACTGGTGATCATGCGTTTTAATCATAATTTGCTGAGGTTTTTTGCACTGGGTGGCAGCGTCTCAAACAAAATCTAACTTCTCGGAGAACAGAAGTCCATTATCCGTTACCTAAGAGTGCAGCTTCAGTCACCGTTGCGATTCCATTCCGCACAACAGCTTAGTGATATTACGAGCGCCAGAAAACTTGCCTTTGTTTAGCATGATGTTGGAGAAATCGGCAGTTCCCGAGGTACTTGAACAGTCGAGGGTTGCCTCTCACAAAAGTGACGACAGATTATCATCGTTGCTTCAACAATTACTTCCTCTATTTTGAGCATCCCCAACAGAAACTTATTAGTTATGAAGGCCAGTGACTGTTAACTCGAGAAATTGCTTGTCATTTGTTTTTTAATCATATATCGTCTGAAGATTCGAAATCGCCCAGATTTTGGATGGCCGATTTCACGACGCACCACACTACGCGCATGCACTCACACACATTCTTTGGGGTGAATGGATGATTATTAATTTATTCATTTTTGATTTTATCGATCATTAACACTTTATTCAAGTATTTTATTATTTCTTCTTTCGTGGACTGTATTAATTTTATCTGCCCTTTTTTCATGGTGATAAATATTGCATTGGTTATTATTATATATGTCGAGGTTGGTTGAGAGAAGGTGACCCAGTGAAGGGTAGTACTCGTGGGACCCGGGGACCCGTGGTTTTGAGAACTTGGGGGAATTGGAAAACCAGGAGGATTTGGGGGGACCTTCATAGAGTTCTAAATGATTGGAAGCGGAGATCCGTTTCGTCTAAGCGTGTTTCTTGTGCGCACCTGCGTGTGTCTGGCAGTGCTAAAATTTTCACATTTTTATAACTAACAGCGTTGTTTTCTTTCGCACAATGAGCCGTGCGAGCCTTCTGGAGTCCATGATCATCGAATCCTACGGGGGAGCCGATTATGACTCGCGTTGAGGCTCTGGTAGAACTGAGGATCAAATCAAATTCACACACATGCCAAACGTAGCTGTAAAGGGTCAGGCCAGGACCCCGCATCGCACGCTTTGAGTCTAGAGTGAAGTTCGAAATCAGTGTCAGCAGCAGGGCCCGACAGTTTCCACAGCTTACCCTTGCCGCATCATAATTGACGGGTGCTACCCCACCCTCGGGTAGCACCCGTCAATTATAATGCAAGTCACACGACACGACAAAGGTGGGAAAGCAAGTTAGGACCACGTCAAAATAGAACGTAAACATGTTCTTCTTACGTCAATTTATTCATTGCACGCTCTCCCTCCGCCCTAGAGCCGGCTTTACGTCATACCCAAACTTCGGTCTACCTCTTGTCCTACGCCCACTTTCATCACCTTATCCGCCAATCGCTCGTCATCCATCATGTCATTTTCCCAAACATACGTAAAACACGTAAATCTACTCTGTCCTCCTACCTCCTCACCATCCCAGTTCTAATTTGAGCAAGGTCATTGGTTATCCTATCTTTTCGAACATTCATCGAACATTTCTTCTCAAATTCATTCAACCTTCTTTTCTCTTCCACTCTTGCCCTCGCGCCTCAGCTCCGTAGAGCTCAGTTGGGAAAACTACCTCCTCTTTGATTCCATACCTAAGGTCCTGTAGCTCATTACAAGCTTCAGTGCACCAAACATTTGATAGCCTTCCTTCACTGTACATTTCCCCTCCGTTTCCATTATCTCGCCTGCTTCACATGAAAGCAGAACTAATGACGCCGAATTTCCTCCACTGAGTCTTCATTTAATCGAGCACTAATTCTGCTCCTTGAACATTTCATTGTTCTCGTTGTACCCACCGTAACTCGCAGCTTCCTCCTCTTACGCTCTCTACCAGACTTTGACACTAGCCTAACCAACTTCTCCTTATCTTCCACCAAAGCCGCATCATCCGTAAACAGCAATTGACTCGTCTACCAACTCCGCTCATTTGTTCATTATAACCCTAAGCTTTCATATAATACACTCGCGTTCAGCTTTCTGACCACTCCATCTATGTAGGAATTGAACAGCCAGGTAGAAATAACGTAACCTTGTCTCAGTGACACTCACACTGAGAACCAAGGACTGGGTTCACTCCCACACATGCTTTACTACCAACATTGAAACGCTAGACCGCTCTTAATAACTTTCCGACCACTCCATACAAACGCAATACCCTCCACAATGCCTCCCAGCCGACTCTATCGTACGCCTTTTTCGGGTCCATGAAGACCCAGAACACTTCCTTTCCCAGAACACTTCTGCCGCCTCCTGCACCTCTTCCTCTTCCAACTCTTGTTTCCAAAACCAGCATCTGGGCATCAACACCCACCGCTACAGTACCAGACTCTCTGACATCCTCAGCATTCTACAACTCTTTGAACTTCTTAGCTCACTTCCTCCGTCCAGCACCACTCTTCAACAGCAACCGGCAGCTTATGTCTTTCACCACCTATTCCTTCCCCGCCAACTCCTTCCTCACCCTCTTTACCTTGTACTCTTTTCAACACGCTTCACCTCCTTTGTCTTGATAAGCTTCATATACCACTACCGACCTCACCGACAACCACTCCTCAAAAGCTTTTATCTTCTGCACCGCTGTCATTTTAACCTCATCGTTTCACCACTCGTAACCCTTCCTCCTGCAACCGCTCACACGGTGCACAGCACACACATTTATTGGGCATCTCAACACCGCATCTCAGAACGCCCCTCATTTGTCCTCAACATTCCCTTGCCTACTCTTACTGCCATATCCCTCCTTCAACGCCTGCTGGATATCATCAGCTCTGCTTTCAACGTTCATATAACTCGCTTTCACTACCTCTCTTCCTCCTTACATGCTTTTGTTAGTCTTCCACCAGTAGATATCAACACTCGCACAGCCCTCAGCCTACCGACCACTCTCCTAGAGATCAACGCACTATCTATCAGCGCTCCACCTGCTACTGCCACACGGGCCATCTTCACCCATGTGTCTTTGTGAACTAGCTGTTTCCCAACACCAGCTCCTGCTCCATGTACGAACCTGTCAGGTTCTCTCCACTGCCGTTTCTAACTGCACCACTACGTCTTCAATTGTCGCATATATAGGACCCTCAGTACCACCACGTTATATTGAATTCCAAAACTCCCACAACACCTACTCAAACTAATTCGACAAGGAGTCGAATACTAGGTGAAGGAAGATTTCCGTTAACATATATCCCTCTGAAATCCCTTTGTGTTGTTGCAGTGGAACCGTTGTTTTCAAAACATATTTGGACAATACAAGACCGCAGCTAAGTCCATAGTTTCTCACTTTTTTTCAGAATAAGACAGAAGAAAATCACGTCGTTAAATTTGATGCAATGTTTAGTATGCATGATACGAAACAAATCTTCTTCAAGCGAATGCAACTAAAATTTCGTGCGATTTGTTTGGAGCATTTTATTGAGCCCTAAAAGATATTCATTATGGAAAACCATGCATTTTACTCCCGATAAATTATAAAGTCATATGTATCGTTTTTTTTCTTCTGTTCATTCCATCTAAAACTATTTCCGATCTTGGTGCGGAGGGAAAGAAATCCATCCCGGTGTGACCTCCTCCTTCATCTTCTCTCAGCCAACATCTTCAAGTCTCTTCTGGCCGTACTTTTTTCCCACGTCACTTTGTCGTCCTCGAATGGAAACCCGTGCTATCGTCTCCTCTTAAAAAATGAAGAGCCTTCCATTGTTGAGTCTGTTCGGGGAAGCTGAAAAGTATGTCTCCGAATTCCCGCTGCGTGTCCAAATTATTGGGGGTCGGCGGAAAGAAAGATGCCTTCTCCGAAAACATCCGCAACATCTTTTCGCGTGTTTCTCCTTGTATGCTCGTTAGAGCCTGACATCTCACTATGCGGTTACAGTAGGAAACTGATTGCAATCAACCCAAATTGTTGCTCGGTAGGGGTTCTTTGTTCCACTTTCCTTGGCTCTACTGGTGACCAAGGTTAGAATTGTGTAACATTGGTTTACTTCGCTGCAAACTTTTCAGACTCGTCAGTCGTGCCTCCCAACTTGTTTGCCGTTTACTTCGAATTTTATCGAAGCTAAAATTCTTCTCAAAGCAAACAAGTAAAGACCGAAGATCGACCGAGTAGTAAGATCGACCGGGTAGTGAAATCGACCGAGCAGTCCCACTAATTATATTCTGGCAAATGTTCGTCTCGGAGGCTTACCGTCATTGGTCATTCGTGAAGAGTGACGTGAAACTCGACCGGCAGTCAAATAATCATGGTGAAAAAAAAAACAGCCTCGTCCCTTCAATTCCTTAATGATGCCCTTGGAAAGGCTTCATATTTGAACAAAGTTCCTGTCAACATTTCGGGAGGGGAAAAAATCGAGATCGGGAGCACATGCCGGAGAGGATTGAATTGCAGCACCGGTGTTAGTGGCTGATTGGGCTGACGTACTCTCAGGTGATCAAGTTAGTCTTCTCCGGATGGGGCTGGCAAGTACTCGGGGGATAAAGAGAAATCGCTCTGGATTAGGCTCCTTTTATGAAGTGATTGGCTGATTCGATCAGGCAAGCACGCGGGTGATCCAAAGGAATTACTGTGGATTAGGTTTCAGTTTTGGGGGATTGGGGTTGTCAAGCGCTCAAGTGATCGAAAGAAATCGCTTATGATAGGATCGGGCTGCAGTTCAGGTGTGATTGGCTGATTGAGGTAGGCCAGCACTCTGGTAATGAAACGGAGTCGCTCATAATAAGTCAAACACTCTAGGTGTTGAAAAAAAGAGCAAACAAGATTTCCAACAGTTAGGACCAAATATACATCAACCGCGTGTGCAGAAGATGCTCGTAGTTAACTCACAACCCTCTTATGGACGCAGTCACATGGAAGTGTGTGCCACCATATCCATTGCGGCACTTGAAGTCGGATTACTGACGGAGTGCTCGTAGCTCAGTTGCGGCAGTCTGGCGTATTTTCCTAAATTCCACCTTCACACAACAAAGCCTACTCACTGACCGAGTAAATGGGTGAAAATGTCTCTCTTCACGATGCTGTGTAAATATTATGTAGCAGCATAAGCGTAACAATTTTTCCGCCTAATAATATATGTTTGTACATTGATCAAGAAACACATAAATTGAAGTCTATTTGGAGAGTTGCATATACATTTTTGTGCCATAAAACATGAGTAAAGGTTTAATCCCGTCCGTATTAGCGTGCATACATACCCTTCCAACTTGTGAAAAGTTGGTGATTTTGCACATACCAGAGCGCGTACGCCTATCATTATTGATGAACGTCCCGAGATCCGGTAGAAATTAGTCTTCCATCGTCGGGAGTTGCGGTTGGTAATCATTTGAAATAAAGCGTCGTGTCCGCTTATTATTGCAGAAAACAAACCTGGACCCTCGGGCATGGGCGGCCTGGGCATCCTGTCTCACCTGCTGCTCTGCAAACCCCTCCAGCCTGACTTCCACCAGGAGGAAATTTGCAGCCTCGCCAAAGACCTGGAGGATATAGAGGCCATCCTCAGAGAGATGCTGGAATACATGCCCAAGGTGAGAGACCCATGCTGTGTGTTATGTTGTCGCATGCGTCACAGTTGTTGGGGTAGGTGATGTGCGTGTAAAGTGGTAAAGGTTACCCAGTTATTAATTTAGCATCGACTCTGTGTTACCAAGCGATTGACAGCCCATATTTGACCCATACATTTGAGTTAGGTAGAGGTCAAGTTGGTGTAAGTGAGAAGTCACTGTTTGAAGAGTATCTGCTTTTGAAAAATGTAATGGTGGTTTTCGATACTGTTCAATAGGCATTCATCGGATATATGTAATATTTTGTTTGAAAATGCCCCAAGACTGTTCTAACACGAGATGGTGAAAATTGAAACTATGTAACGTCACGATCCTTAAAATCGCCTTAGAATTTTGTTTGCAGTTGAATTTTCTAGGCGATCTGCTATAGAACAGTTTCCTCTAATGAATTTTTCTTGCGATCGTTATCTCCAATGCTGTTAATGACAATAAACTTTTTCGTTCTGTGACTACATCAATTATTTAACCGCTTTCAAATTAATTCATTTGTTCCCCAAGTCCGATAATTTGAGCCTACAGATGGAGACTAATATGGAATATCACCGTAGACAACCTTTAATATCATACGTGCATCCCCCCCCCCCTGAAGGTCCGTCATCGTAATCAAGGTCTTTGATTTTACGGAATCCTGCCAAAATCCTTGTTCTGTATTCATTGACCTGAGCCCACAGTGTTTCGAAGTGACAGCAAAATGCCATGTGCTCGTGGCAAATTCATAAATTCTATGAGTTGCGTCAATTTGAAAAGAAGCCTGTCAGGCTTCTTTAACAGATTTTTCTTATGAAAACACCACCTAAACCGGATTATATCTGTCGTGCATATTCTGGAATTGTTTCAGACTATTTGCAGCGAAGAGGCTACCTACGGGTCACGTCCATTTTGTGGGTGGGGAGGGGGGTACAGAAACTTGTTGGGTCGCCTTGTTGAGTGATGTGAAAATACGAAACTGTTTTCCCCATTGTATGTAACTTGCATCTTTTTGTCCCATAAACTTGCTAGTAATGTTAGCCCCAAGTTTTCTGTCTTCATTGCATTGGAACAGAATACAAGATGAAATATTTGTTATCACTGAAATTCACTACCAACCTACCGACAACCACCCCAAAGTATACCAAGTCAGACAATACGTATTGCGTGTAGCGTACCGTGCTTTGAGCCAAGAGTGTACTACCGTACCGTGTGTTGAGCCAAGAGTGTACTACCGTACCGTGTGTTGAGCCAAGAGTGTACTACCGTACCGTGTGTTGAGCCAAGAGTGTACTACCGTACCGTGTATTGAGCCAAGAGTGTACTACCGTACCGTGTGTTGACCCAAGACTGTACTACCGTACTGTGTGTTGAGCCTAGAGTGTACTACCGTACCGTGTGTTGAGCCAAGAGTGTACTACCGTACCGTGTGTTGGGCCAAGAGTGTACTACCGTACAGTGTGTTGAGCCAAGAGTGTACTACCGTACCGTGTGTTGAGCCAAGAGTGTACTTCCGTAGCGTGATTTCAACCAAGAGTGTTCCACCGTACCGTGTGTTGAGCCTAGAGTGTACTACCGTACCGTGTATTGAGCCTAGAGTGTACTACCGTACCGTGTATTGAGCCAAGAGTGTACTACCGTACCGTGTGTTGAGTCAAGAGTGTACTACCGTACCGTGTGTTGAGCCAAGAGTGTACTACCGTACCGTGTGTTGAGCCAAGAGTGTACTACCGTACCGTGTGTTGAGCCAAGAGTGTACTACCGTACCGTGTGTTGAGCCAGGAGTGTACTCCTGTACCGTGAGTTAAGCCAAGAGTGCACTACCGTACCGTGTGTTGAGCCAGGAGAGTACTACTGTACCGTGAGTTAAGCCAAGAGTGTTCCACCGTACCGTGTGTTGGGCCAAGAGTGTTCTACCGTACCGTGTGTTGGGCCAAGAGTATTCTACCGTACCGTGTGTTGGGCCAAGAGTGTTCTACCGTACCGTGTGTTGGGCCACGAGTGTACTACCGTACCGTGTGTTGGGCCAAGAGTGTTCTACCGTACCGTGTGTTGGGCCAAGAGTGTTCTACCGTACCG
>SDVV010041835.1:0-10396 GCA_016164225.1 Gammarus roeselii | reverse complement strand
GTGTTATAGGTGTTTTAGGTGTTATAGTTAAAACAACTAAAACAACTAAAACAACAAGTTGTTTTAGTTGTTTTAGGTGTTATAGTTGTTTACTTGTTTTAGTTGTTTTAGTTGTTTTAGGTGTTCAAGTCGTTTTATGTGTTATATGTGTTTCAGTTGTTGTAGGTGTTTCAGTTGTTTTAGTTGTTTTAGTTGTTTTAGTTGTTTTAGTTGTTTTAGTTGTTCTAGTTCTTCTAGTTGTTTTAGTTGTTTATTTGTTTTAGTTGTTATAGTTGTTCTAGTTGTTTTAGATGTTTTAAATGTTATATTTGTTTTAGTTGTTTTAGTTGTTTTAGTTGTTTTATTTGTTATAGTTGTTTTACTTGTACAACTTGTTTTACTTTTTTTTAGTTGTTGTAGGTGTTTGTAGTTGTTGTTGTTGTTTAGTTGTTTCTATTTGTTATAGGTGTGTTAGTTGTTTAGGTGTTTTAGTTGTACAAGGTGTTGTAGGTAATTTAGGTGTTTTAGTTGTTATATGTGTTATAGTTGTTTTAGTTGTTGTAGTTGTTTTAATTGTTTTAGTTGTTCCAGTTGTTTTACGTGTTGTAGTTGTTTTAGTTGTTCTAGGTGATTTAGTTGTCTTAGTTGATTTAGTTGTTTTATTTGTTTAGTTGTTTTAGTTGCTTTAGTTGCTTTAGTTGTTTTAGTTGTTCTAGTTGTTTTAGTTGTTTAGTTGTTTTGTTGTTTTAGTTGTTATAGTTGTTTTAAATGTTATAGTTGTTTTAGTTGTTATAGTTGTTATAGTTGTTATAGTTGTTATAGTTGTTTGAGTTGTTTTGGTTGTTGTAGGTGTTTTAGTTGCTTTAGGTGTTTTAGTTGTTTAGTTGTTTTAATTGTTCAGTTGTTTTAGTTGTTTTATGTGTTATAGTTGTTTAGGTGTTATAGGATGTTTTAGTTGTTTTAGGTGTTAAGTTGTTTCGTGGTGTTATAGGTGTTGTAGCTGTATTAGGTGTTCTAAGTGTTTTGGGTGTTTTAGGTGTTGTAGTTGTTATGAATGTTTTAGTTGTTATAGGTGTTCTAGTTGTTTTAGGTATTTTAGTTGTTTTAGGTGTTCTAGTTGTTTTAGGTGGTTTAGTTGTTTAGGTGTTCTATTGTTTCAGGTGTTGTAGTTAATTTCGGTGTTTTAGTTGTTCCAGGTGTTATAGTTGTTTGAGGTGTTTAGGTGTTTTCGTTGTTTTAGGTGTTTTGTTGTTGTTTAGTTGTTTTAGTTGTTTTAGTTGTTTTAGTTGTTTGAGTTGTTTCAGTAGTTTTAAGTGGTATAGTTGATTTAGGTTTTTTAGTTGTTATAGGTGTTTTAGTTGTTTAGGTGTTCTAGGTGTTCTAGGTGTCTTAGTTGTTATAGTTGTTCGAGGTGTTATAGTTGTTATAGTTGTTTTAGTTGTTTTAGTTGTTTAGTTGTTAAGTTGTTTTAGTTGTTATAGGTGTTTTAGTTGTTTTAGGTGATATAGTTGTTTAGGTGTTTTATGTGTTAAATATGTTTAAAGTGTTTTAGTTGTTATAGTTGTTTTAGTTGTTTAGTTGTTTTAGTTGTTTTGTTATTCAGTTGTTTAAGTTGTTTTAGTTGTTTTAGTTGTTTAGTTGTTATAGGTGTTTTAGTTGTTATAGGTGTTTTAGGTTTTTTAGGTGTTATGGGTGTTTTAGGTGTTTGAGGTGTTTTAGTTGTTTAAGTGTTATAGTTGTTATAGTTGTTTTAGTTGTTTTAGTTGTTTTAGTTGTTATAGTTATTTAGTTATTTAGTTGTTTTAGGTGTTTTGGTTGTTTTAGTTGTTATAGTTGTTTTATGTGTTGTATGTGTTTTAGTTGTTCAGGTGTTATAATTGTTTTAGTTGTTTTAGTAGTTGTAGGTGTTTTAGTTTTTCTAGTTGTTTTAGATGTTGTAGTTGTTTTAGTTGTTCTAGGTGTTCTAGTTGTTTGGGTGTTTTAGGTGTTTTAGGTGTTAGATGTTTTATGTGTTTAGGTGTTTTAGGTGTTATAGTGTTTCCGTTGTTTTGGGGATTCTAGTTGTTTTAGGTGTTATAGTTGTTTTAGTTGTTTTAGTTGTTATACTTGATTTAGGTGTTACTGTCGTTTTAGGTGTTTTAGGTGTTTCAGTTGTTATAGGTGTTTTTGGTTTTTTAGTTGTTTTGGATGTTTTAGTGGTTTTAGGTGCTATAGTTGTTTTATTTTTTTTAATTTTTTTAGTTGTTTTAGGTGTTACAGTCGTTTTAGGTGTTTTAGGTGTTGCAGTTGTTTTAGGTGTTTTAGTTGTTGTAGTTTTTTTAGTTGTTTTAGTTGTTAAAATTGTTTTAGTTGTTATAGTTGTTTTATTTGTTTTAGTTGATTTAGTTGTTCTAGTTGTTTTAGTTGTTATAGTTGTTGTAGGTGTTTTAGTGGTTCTAGTTGTTCTAGTTGTTTTAATTGTTATAATTGTTTAGTTTATAGTTGTTTTAGTTTTCTAGTTGTTTTAGTTGTTGTAGTTGTTGTAGTTGTTATAGGTGATTTAGTCGTTTTAGGTGTTACAGGTGTTATAGGTGTTATAGGTGTTATAGGTGTTTTAGTTGTTATAGTGTTATAGTTGTTTTAGTTGTTTTAGTTGTTTTAGATGATTAGGTATTTCAATTGTTAAGGTGTTTAGTTGTTATAGGTGTTTTAGTTGTTTTGAATGTTATAGGTGTTGTAGGTGTTAGATGTCTTAGGTGTTTTAGGTGTTTCAGTGTTTTAGGTGTTACAGTTTTTTTGAGTGTTTTAGTTGTTTTAGGTAATATAGTTGTTATAGTTGTTTCAGTTGTTTTAGTGGTTTAGTTGTTTTAGTTGTTTTAGTTGTTATAGGTGTTTCAGGTGGTGGAGGTGTTTTAGTTGTTTAGATTTTATAGTTGTTATAGTTGTTTTTGTTGTTTTAGTTGTTTTAGTTGTTATAGTTATTTAGTTATTTAGTTGTTTTAGGTGCTTTGGTTGTTTCAGTTGTTCTAGTTGTTTTATGTGTTATAGGTGTTTAGTTGTTCAAGGTGTTCTAGTTGTTATGGGTGTTTTAGGTGTTTAGGTATTTAGATGTTCTAGGTGTTTAGGTGTTGTAGGTGTTATAGGTGTTTTAGTTGTTTGGGTGTTTTAGTTGTTTTATGTGTTGTAGTTGTTCTAGTTGTTTTAGTTGTTTAAGTGGATTTAGGTGTTATAGTCGTGTTAGGTGTTATAACTGTTGTATTTGTTTTAGTTGTTTTAGGTTTTATAGTCGTTTTAGGTGTTTTAGGTGTTCCAGTTGTTATAGGTGTTTTAGTTGTTTCAGTTGTTTTAGTTGTTTTGGGTGTTATAGGTGTTGTAGGTATGTATGTTCTAGGTGTTTTAGGTGTTTCAGTGTTGTAGGTGTTATAGTTGTTTTGGGTGTTTTAGTTGTTTTAGGTGTTATAGTTGTTATAGTTGTTTAGTTGTTTTAGTTCATTTAGGTGCTATAGTCGTTTTAGGTAATTTAGGTGTTTCAGTTGTTATAGGTGTTTCAGGTGTTTTAGTTGTTTTGGGTGTTTTAGTTGTTTTAGGTGTTATAGTTGTTATAGTTGTTTTAGTTGTTTTCGTTGTTCAGTTGTTCTAGTTCTTTTAAGTGTTTCAGGTGTTTTAGTTGTTTTAGTGTTATATTTATTATAGTTGTTTCAGTTGTTCTAGGTGATTAGGTGTTTCAGTTGTTCAAGGTGTTTTTGTTGTTATAGGTGTTTTAGTTTTTTGGGTGTTTTAGGTGTTTTAGGTGTTAGATATTTTAGGTGTTCCAGGTGTTTCAGTGTTTTAGGTGTTTTAGTTGTTTTGGGTGTTTCAGTTGTTTAGGTATTATAGTTTTTTTAGTTGTTTTAGTTGTTTTAGTTGTTTTAGTTGATTTATGTCTTATAGTCGTTTTTGGTAATTTAGGTGTTTCAGTTGTTATAGGTGTTCTAGGTGTTTTAGTTGTTGTGGGTGTCTCAGTTGTTTTAGGTGTTTTAGTTGTTTTAGTTGTTTTAGTTGTTTTAGTTGTTTAGTTGTTGTAGTTGTTTTAGTTGTTTTAGTTGTTTTAGATGTTTTAGTTGTTTAGTTGTTATAGTTGTTTAAGTTGTTTTAGTTGTTCCAAGGGTTTTATAGTTGTTATAGGTGTATTAGGTGTTATAGGTGTTTCAAGTGTTTTAGTTATTCTAGGTTTTTAGTTGTTTTATTTGTTTATTTGTTTTTGTTGTTATAGTTGTTTTAGTTGTTTTAGTTGTTATAGTTGTTTTAGTTGTTTAGTTGTTTAGTTGTTTTAGTTGTTATAGTTGTTTTAGTTATTTTAGTTGTTATAGTTGATTCAGTTGTTTTAGTTTTTTTAGTTACTGTAGTTGTTGAAGTTGTTTTAGCTGCTTTAGTTGTTCTAGTTGTTATAGTTGATTTAGGTGTTATAGTTGTTTAGTATTTATAGTTGTTATAGTTGCTTTATGTGTTTTAGTTGTTATATGTGTTATAGTTGTTTTAGGTGTTTCATGTGTTGTAGGTGTTTTAGTTGTTTAGTTATTTTAGTTGTTTCAGTTGTTTTAGATGTTCTAGATGTTTAGTTGTTTTAGTTTTTTAGTTGTTTTAGTTGTTTCAGCTGTTTTAGTTGTTTCAGTTGTTTTAGTTGTTTAATTGTTTTAGGTGTTATAGTTGTTGTAGTTGTTTAGTTGTTTTAGTTGTTTTAGGTGTTATAGTTGTTCTAGTTGATTTTGTTGTAATAGTTGTTTCTAGGTGTTGTAGTTGTTGTAGGTGTTTTAGTTATTTTAGGTGTTTTAGTTGTTTTAGTTGTTTTAGTTGTTTTAGTTGTTTTAGTTGGTTAGTTGTTTTAGTTGTTTTAGTTGTTTTAGTTGTTTTAGTTGTTCTAGTTGTTATAGTTGTTCTAGTTGTTTCAGTTGTTCTAGTTGTTTTAGTTGTTATAGTTGTAATGGTTGTTATAGGTATTCTAGTTGTTTCAGTTGTTTTAGTTGTTGTAGGGGTTGTAGTTGTTGTAGTTGTTTTAGTTGTTTTAGTCATTTTAGTTGTTATAGTTGTTCTAGTTGTTCCAGTTGTTTTAGGTGTTCTAGTTGTTTTAGGTGTTGTAGGTGTTACAGGTGTTAAGGTGTTTAAGGTGTTTTTGGTGTTTTAGTTGTTTTAGGTGTTATAGTTGTTATAGTTGTTTTAGTTATTTAAGTTGTTTTAGGTGTTTTAGTTGTTCAGTTGTTTAGTTGTTTAGGTGTTCTTAGGTGTTCTAGTTGTTATAGGTGTTTTAGTTGTTATAGGTGTTATAGTTGTTATAGGTGTTCTAGGTGTTTCAAGTGTTTAGGTGTTTTAGTTGTTTTAGATGTTTTAGTTGTTTAGTTGTTATAGTTGTTTTAGTTGTTTTAGTTGTTTTAGTTGTTTAGTTGTTTAATTGTTTTAGTTGTTTTAGTTGTTATAGTTGTTTTAGTTGTTTAATTGTTTTAGTTGATTTTAGTTGTTACAGTTGTTATAGTTGTTTCAGGTGTTATAGTTGTTTTATGCGTTGCAGTTGTTTCAGGTGTTATAGTTGTTGTAGATGTTTTAGTTGTTTTAGGTGTTATAGTTGTTTTTAGGTGTTTAGTTGTTTAAGGTGTTACCGTTGTTTCTAAGTGTTTAGTAGTTTAGGTGTTTTAGTTGATTTAGGTACTTTAGTTGTTTAGTTGATTAGTTGTTATAGTTGTTATTGTTGATTTAGTTGTTTTAGTTGTTTTAGTTCATTTAGTTGTTATAGTTGTTTAGTTGTTTCAGTTGTTCTAGTTGTTTTAGTTGTTATAGTTGTAATGGTTGTTATAAGTATTCTAGTTGTTTCAGTTGTTTTAGTTGTTGAAGGGGTTGTAGTTGTTTCAGTTGTTTTAGTTGTTTTAATTGATTTAGTTGTTGTAGTTGTTTTAGTTGTTTTAGTCATTTTAGTTGTTCTAGTTGTTTTAGTTGTTCCAGTTGTTTTAGGTGTTCTAGTTGTTTTAGGTGTTGTAGGTGTTACAGGTGTTAAGGTGTTTAAGGTGTTTTAGGTGTTTTAGTTGTTTTAGGTGTTATAGTTGTTATAGTTGTTTTAGTTATTTAAGTTGTTATAGTTGTTTTAATTGTTGTAGTTGTTTTAGGTGTTATAGGTGTTTTAGTTGTCTAAGGTGTTCTAGTTGTTTTAGGTGTTATAGTTGTTTTGGGTGTTTTAGGTGTTTTAGGTGTTTAGATGTTTTAGGTGTTTTAGTTGTTTCATGTGTTATAATTGTTTTAGTTATTTTAGTTGTTTTAGTTGTTTTAGTTGTTTTAGGTGTTGTTGTTGTTGTTGTTGTTTTAGTTGTTCTAGGTAATCTAGTTGTTTTGGGTGTTTCAGGTGTTTAGATGTTTTAGGTGTTTAGGTGTTTTTAGGTGTTTTAGGTGTTATAGGTGATTTAGTTGTTCGGTTTTTTTAGTTGATTTAGGTGTTATAGTTGTTCTAGTTGTTTTAATTGTTTTAGTTGTTATAGTTGTTTTAGTTGTTTTAGTTGTTTTAGTTGTTATAGTTGTTTTGGTTGTTATAGTCGTTGTAGTTGTTAAAGGTGTTCTAGTTGTTCTAGGTGTTTTAGGTGTTTTAGGTGTTATAGGTGTTATAGGTGTTTAGTTTTTTTAGTGTTATAGTTGTTATAGTTGTTTTAGTGGTTTAAGTTGTTATAGTTGTTATAGTTATTTTAGTTACTCTAGGTGTTATAGTTGTTTTAGTTGTTTTAGTTGTTTTAGTTGTTTTAGTTGTTTTAGGTGATTAGGTGTTTCAATTGTTTAAGGTGTTTCAGTTGTTATAGGTGTTTTAGTTGTTTTGGGTGTTATAAGTGTTGCAGGTGTTAGATGTTTTAGGTGTTTTAGTTGTTTTAGTGTTTTAGGTGTTATAGTTGTTTTGGGTGTTGTAGTTGTTGTAGGTGTTATAGTTGTTATAGTAGTTTTAGTTGTTTAGTTAATTCAGGTGTTATAGTCGTTTTAGGTAATTTAGGTGTTTCGGTTGTTATAGGTGTTTCATGGGTTTTAGTTTTTCTGGGTGTTTTAATTGTTTTAGGTGTTAGAGTCGTTATAGTTGTTTTAGTTGTTTAGTTGTTTCAGGTGTTATAGTTGTTTATTGGTGTTTTAGGTGTTTCAGTTGTTATAGGTGTTCTAGTTGTTTTAGTTGTTTTCGTTGTTTTAGTTGTTCTAGTTCTTTTAGGTGTTTTAGGTGTTATAGTTGTTGTAGTGTCATAGTTGTTATAGTTGTTTTAGTTGTTCTAGTTGTTATAGTTTTTTTAGTTGTTTTAAGGTGTTCTAGGTGTTAGATGTTTTTGGTGTTTTAAGTGTTTTAGGTGTTGTAGTTGTTTAGTTGTTCTAGGTGTTATAGTTGTTTCAGTTGATATAGTTGTTTAGTTGTTATAGTTGTTTTAGTGGTTTTAGTTGTTTTAAATGTTATAGCTGTTTTAGTTGTTCTGGTTGTTCTAGTTGCTCAGTTGATTTAGTTGTTTTAGTTGTTTTAGTTGTTTTTAGTTGTTTTAGTTGTTGTAGGTGTTCTAGTTGTTTTAGGTGTTTTAGTTGTTTTTGGTGTTATAGTTGTTTAAGTTGTTTTAATTGTTTCAGGTGTTATAGTTGTTTTAATTGTTATAGTTGTTTTATAAGTCTTAGTTGTTTCAGTTGTTTTAGTTGTTTAGTTGTTTTAGTTTTGTATGTGTTATAGTTGTTTTAGGTGTTTAAGTTGTTATAGGTGTTTTAGTTGTTTCATGTGTTTTAGTTGTTTTTTGGTGTTTTAGGTGTTGTATTTGTAGTAGGTGTGTTAAGTGTTTTAGGTGTTTTAGGTGTTCTAGTTAGTATAGGTGTTGTAGTTGCTATAGGTGTTTTAGTTGATTTAGGTATTTAGTTGTTACAGGTGTATCAGTTGTTTTAAGTGTTTTAGTTGTTATAGGTGTTTTGGTTGTTTCAGGTGTTGTAGGTGTTTAGGTGTTTTCGTTGTTTTAGGTGTTTAGTTGTTTAGTTTTTTTAGTTGCTTTAGTTGTTCTAGTTGTTTTAGTTGTTTAGTTGTTATAAGTGTTATAGTTGTTTTGGGTGTTTTAGGTGTTTTAGGTGTTTTGATATTTAAGATGCTTAGGTGTTATAGGTGTTTTAGGTGTTATACTTATAACAACTAAAACAACTATAGCAACAAGTTGTTTTAGTTGTTTTATGTGTTATAGTTGTTTACTTGTGATAGTTGTTTTAGTTTTTTTAGGTTGTCTAGTCTTTTTATGTGTTTTATGTGTTGCGGTTGTTGTAGGTGTTCCAGTTGTTTTAGTTGTTTTATTTGTTTTAGTTGTTCTAGTTCTTCTAGTTGTTTTAGTTGTTTAGTTGTTTTAGTTTTTATAGTTGATCTAGTTGTTTTAGATGTTTTAAATGTTATAGTGGTTCTAGTTGTTTTAGTTGTTTCAGTTGTTTTAGTTGTTATCGTTGTTTTACATGTACTACTTGCTTTCCTTTTTTTAGTTGTTGTAGGTGTTTGTAGTTGTTGTTGTTGTTTAGTTGTTTGTAGTTGTTTTAGGTGTGTTAGTTGTTTAGGTGTTTTAATTGTACAAGGTGTTGTAGGTAATTTAGGTGTTTTAGTTGTTATATGTGTTATAGTTGTTTTAGTTGTTTTAGTTGTTTTAATTGTTTCAGTTGTTCCAGTTGTTTAGGTGTTGTAGTTGTTTAGTTGTTCTAGGTGTTTTAGTTGTCCTAGTTGATTTAGTTGTTTATTTGTTTTAGTTGTTTTAGTTGCTTTAGTTGTTTTAGTTGTTCTAGTTGTTTTAGTTGTTTTGGTTGTTTTGTTGTTTAGTTGTTATAGTTGTTTCAAATGTTATATTTGTTTTAGTTGTTATAGTTGTTTTAGTTGTTTTAGTTGTTTGAGTTGTTTTGGTTGTTGTAGGTGTTCTAGTTGTTTTAGGTGTTTTAGTTGTTAAGTTGTTTTAATTGTTCAGTTGTTTTAGTGGTTTTATGTGTTATAGTTGTTTAGGTGTTATAGGTGTTTAGTTGTTTTAGGTGCTTAGTTGTTTTTCTTGGTGTTACAGGTGTTGTAGTTGTATTAGGTGTTTTATGTAATTTGGGTATTCTGGGTGTTGTAGTTGTTATGAATGTTTTAGTTGTTATAGGTGTTTAGTTGTTTCAGGTATTTTAGTTGTTAAAGGTGTTCTAGTTGTTTTAGGTGGTTTAGTTGTTTAGGTGTTCTATTGTTTCAGGTGTTGTAGTTAATTTCGGTGTTTTAGTTGTTCCAGGTGTTATAGTTGTTTTAGGTGTTTAGGTGTTTTCGTTGCTTTAGGTGTTTAGTTGTTTAGTTGTTTTAGTTGTTTTAGTTGTTTAGTTGTTTAGTTGTTTTAGTTGTTTTATTTGTTTAGTTGTTATAGGTGTTATAGTTTTTATAGGTGTTTTAGGTTTTATAGGTGTTATAGGTGTTTTAGTTGTTTGAGGTGTTTTAGTTATTTAAGTGTTATAGTTGTTATAGTTGTTTTATGTGTTTAAGGTGTGTTAGTGGTTCAGATGTTATAATAGTTTTAGTTGTTTTAGTTGTTGTAGGTGATTTAGGTGTTATAGTTGTTCTAGTTGTTTTAATTGTTTTAGTTGTTATAGTTGTTTTAGTTGTTTTAGTTGTTTTAGTTGTTATAGTTGTTTTGGTTGTTATAGTCGTTGTAGTTGTTAAAGGTGTTCTAGGTGTTCTAGGTGTTTTAGTTGTTATAGTTGTTCTAGATGTTATAGTTGTTTAAGTTGTTTTAGTTGTTTTAGTTGTTTAGTTGTTTTAGTTATTTTAGTTGTTATAGGTGTTTTAGTTGTTGTAGGTGATATAGTTGTTTCAGGTGTATTATGTGTTATATATGTTTAAGGTGTTTTAGTTGTTGTAGTTGTTTTAGTTGTTTAGTTGTTTTAATTGTTGTGTTGTTTAGTTATTTAAGTTGTTTTAGTTGTTTTATTTGTTTAGTTGTTATAGGTGTTATAGTTTTTATGGGTGTTTTAGGTTTTATAGGTGTTATAGGTGTTTTAGTTGTTTGAGGTGTTTTAGTTGTTTAAGTGTTATAGTTGTTATAGTTGTTTTATGTGTTTAAGGTGTGTTAGTTGTTCAGATGTGATAATAGTTTTAGTTGTTTTAGTTGTTGTAGGTGTTTTAGGTGTTATAGTCGTTTTAGGTGTTTTAGGTGTTACAGTTGTTATAGGTGTTTTCGTTGTTTTAGTTGTTTTAGTTGTTTTAGTTGTTAAAATTGTTTTAGTTGCTCTAGTTGTTTTATTTGTTTTAGTTGTTTGAGTTGTTATAGTTGTTTTAGTTGTTATAGTTGTTGTATGTGTTTTAGTGGTTTTAGTTGTTCTAGTTGTTTTAATTGTTATAGTTTTTTAGTTGTTTTAGTTGTTGTAGTTTTTTTTAGTTGTTTTAGTTGTTGTAGTTGTTGTAGTTGTTATAGGTGATTTGGTCGTTCTATTTGTT
>SDVV010041834.1:0-10396 GCA_016164225.1 Gammarus roeselii | reverse complement strand
TTGGGGGTATGAACTTGCGGCTTGCCTCCGTGTGTGCCTTAAACCAGTCAGTTGCCAGGTTGGGGTATGAACTTGCGGCCTGCCTCCGTGTGTGCCTTAAACCAGTCAGTTGCCAGGTTGGGGTATGAACTTGCGGCCTGCCTCCGTGTGTACCTTGAACCAGTCAGTTGCCAGGTTGGGGGTATGAACTTGCGGCCTGCCTCCGTGTGTACCTTGAACCAGACAGTTGCCTGGTTGTGGTTTGAACTTGCGGCCGTGCCTCCATGTGTGCCTTAAACCAGTCAGTTGCCAGGTTGGGGTATGAACTTGCGGTCGTGCCTCCGTGTGTGCCTTAAACCAGTCAGTTGCCAGGTTGGTGGATGAATGTAGCAACTCGGCACAAATCAGCCAATGCGTGTAGTGACATAGAAAGGCAGCGGTTGGATGAAGTTATTGCGAGTTTGTTTTGATGCCATCAGAGTTCATATATTGTCAGTAGAGCTGGTGTCGAGTATTGAGCGATCTTGAACAGCGAATTATTATTGGGGCTTGAGGGACTAAGACTGGGTGGCCTTGAGTTCCCTTGCTTGTTCAATATGTGCATCGATGAAGTGACCTGGAAAGTAAACGAGAGTTTGGGTCCTTGTTTGGTGTTGTTAGGAGCGAACGGTCGATGTTGACAGTTGCGTCAATGGCTGCTTGAAGACAGTACGGCGTTGTTCCAACTGTGGTGTGAGGCTGAAGAATGTTCAATGTACTTATGATACAGAGGGTTGGAAGCATAGCAGAAGTGACTCGGAGGGATGGAAGCATAGCAGAAGTGACTCGGAGGGATGGAAGCATGGCAGAAGTGACGTGGAGGGTTGGAAGCATGGCAGAATAACGTGGAGGGTTGGAAGCATTGCAGAAGTGACGCGGAGGGTTGAAGGCATAGCAGAAGTGACGCGGAGGGATGGAAGCATGCCAGAAGGGACTCGGAGGGCTGGAAGCATAGCAGAAGTGACTCGGAGGGATGGAAGCATAGCAGAAGTGACTCGGAGGGCTGGAAGCATGGCAGAAGTGACGTGGAGGGTTGGAAGCATGGCAGAATAACGTGGAGGGTTGGAAGCATGGCAGAAGTGACGCGGAGGGTTGAAGGCATAGCAGAAGTGACGCGGAGGGATGGAAGCATGCCAGAAGGGACTCGGAGGAATGGTAGCATGGCAAAAGGGACGCAGAGGAATGGAAACATGGCAGAAGTGACGCGGAGGGATGGAAGCATGGCAGAAGTGACGGGGAGGGATGTAAGCATGGCAGAAGTGACGCGGAGGGATGGAAGCATGGCAGAACTGACGCGGAAGGATGAAGGCATGACAGAAGTGACTCGTAGGGCTGGAAGCACAGCAGAAGTGACTCGGAGTGTTGGCAGCATGGCAGAAGTGACTCGGAGTGTTGGGAACAAGGCAGAAGTGACTCGGAGGGATGGAAGCATGGCATATGTGACGAGGATAGATGGAAGCATGGCATATGTGATGCGGAGGGATGGAAACATGACATATGTGATGCGGAGGGATGGAAGCATGACAGAAGTGAAGCGGAGGGATGGAAGCATGACAGAAGTGACGCGGAGGGGTGGAAGCATGACAGAAGTGACGCGGAGGGGTGGAAGCATGGCAGAAGTGACGAGGAGGGTTGGAAGCATAGCAGAAGTGACTCGAAGGGATGGAAGCATAAGAGAAGGGATGCGGAGGGGTGGAAGCATGACAAATGTGATGCGGAGGGATGGAAGCATGGCAGATGTGACGCAGAGGGATGCAAGCATGACAGAAAAGACGCGGAGGGATGGAAGCATGGCAGAAGTGACGCGGAGGATTGGAAGCATATCAAAAGTGACTCGGAGGGATGGAAGCATGGCAGAAGTGATGCGGAGGGATGAAAGTATGGCAGAGGTGATGCGGAGGTAAGAAAGCATGACAGAAGTGACTCGCAGGAATGGAAACATGGCAGAAGTGACTGCGAGGGATGGAAGCATGGCATAAGTGACGCGGAGGGGTTGAAGCATGGCATAAGTGACGCGGAGGAATGAAAGTATGGCAGAAGTGACGCGGAGGGATTGAAGCATGGCAGAAGTTACGCGGAGGGATTGAAGCATGGCAGAAGTTACGCGGAGGGATGGAAGCATGTCAGAAGTTACGCGGAGGGATAGAATCATGTCAGAAGTGACGCGGAGGGATGGAAGCATGGCAGAAGTGACGCAGAGTGGTGGAAGCATGGCAGATGTGACGTGGAGGGTGGAAGCATGGCAGATGTGACGTGGAGGGGTGGAAGCATGGCAGATGTGACGTGGAGGGGTGGAAGCATAGCAGAAGTGACTCGTAGGGTTGGAAACATGGCAGAAGTGACTCGAAGGGATGAAAACATGGCTGATGTGACTCGGAGGGATGGAAGCATGGCTGATGTGATGCGAAGGAATGGAAGAATGACTGATGTGACGCGGAGGGATGGAAGCTGGCAGATGTGACGCGGAGGGATGGAAGCATGAGCCGCGATGTGCGAGTCTGGACGGGGGATGGAGACGCGACTAGCAGATAGAGTAAATTTGCACTCTATGGGACGACTGACAGATATTGAGGATGTGTGAATCGATGGTTGGAAGTTTGTATTGATGGGTGGAGATATTAGTGTTGGGGAATCGATAAACTATCCAGGGGATTGGCGTGAGTGGGTATATGATTGCGATTGGATGAGTCAGACGCGGCCTTGCTCACCGCCCTTGTCTGTCGCGTTGAAAACCGTATTGGCTAAAGTTTGGGAGTGCCAGGTAGTTATGATTCAGCAGAGGTAACCCAGGGAAAGCTGACTGGCCCTGCTGCGTAATTATAATAGTAAAATAAATATATTTTTGTCATTATTATTATTATATTATTATTTTTGGTATGTATATCGGCTGAGCCGGCAACTTAGGCTGTCATCAGTCAGAGACTTTCCATTTCAATCAAGGGTTCCTTGCCATTTCGCATTGACAAAATAATTTTCTATAATGCAAGCCCACATAATTTAAAAATATTATTAATCAACATTTGGTCCGACCGCTTTCGTTTAGCTGAATCCAAATGAACAATCCTAGTGGTCCCAATCCTATATTGGTTCATGTTTTTTTATCGACAGGATTGTTTTGCATCAAATCTTTGCACGTAATGGCATATCTAATCGTAATATTTTTAAACTGTAGCTAATAAATGTTGGATTGTATAATGATTGTCATATTTAATGAGAAGTAAATATGGCACAAAAGGATGACACTATGGTTTGGGGAGCCAAATTACGGTTCCCCAGATTTAGATATTGATTGAATTCTTATATTGAATATTCTGGTAGGCATCTGCGTCATAAAGCACGGCACTAACTCTTGAGGCCGTCCTCATCCGAGTACGGTTGTATCGACAGCAAGGATGTGTTTGTTGTTCGATTGTAGACCACAATTGATGATGTACTTGACTCATCTACTTCCGTAGACTCTACGTGGGCGATTCACCAGGAGAAAGAACGAAAAGAGTCGGGAAAGAATAATCCCGTACCTGGAGTCTCTACCCGGCTGTGAACCTCAAGCACGGGAACCGCTATGTATGATGAAAGAAGAGGCAGTGAGTCAGAAAAAACGGTTGCATGGAAGACATGGATACGCGAACCTTTGCTTGGACATTTGCATGTGGTAAAGTTGGTGTTGACTAACTGGCATATAGTTCGCTTGGTCCCTCGAGGGCACAAGGCCCAGTTTTGTTCCGGAACGCATTACAAATACATTTCATTTGACTATTTGCATGCACAAAAATAATTGTATAGTGATGCAACATAATAGCTGAATAGGAACCGCTCTGCATTGGCACACTCACCGCCTTTGGCAATTTGTCCAATAATTGCGAAGGTGTCTTCTGAAAAAGAAAAGTACAACGTTAGGGAATTGTATGATGAATTTCATGCATTATCAATGAATTGCACTGATTTCATGATCACTCATCTGCACACTTTCAATCGTATTGACAATTAGTTTATTGAATAAAAGACAAATCGGTAAAAAATCATAAAATCAGTCATGCAAATATCACCGAGGTACTGACACCGTTGCAATTCATTGCGGACGTTCAGAAGCGAAAGGAAATTCGTCACTCGATAGTCTTTACCGTGGATATGGTCTTGATCTTTACATGTGTAAATATTAGTTCTGAACAGATATGTTTGACGGCATTTGTTTACCAGCATCGATCATCACAAGAGATTTCTGAAACACAGATGTTTATTTTTTCATTAAAAAACTCGCCACTTATAACTAATTTTCTTTCGTAACCGGACCGAGGCCTCCCAAACCTGTGTTCTGAACTTTGTAGCATATACTGGTCTGCCACGAGTAGCCACTGATTTTTTTCATCTTTCCTCAGATACTCATCGTACGCAGGCTATCTGGTTGTCGCCTTTCGTGAGACCATTATCTTGAGAACCGTGTCCATCGCATGCCGTATAGAATATGATGGCTTGGGCCACCATGGCTACAGATTCCCCAACATCAGACTAGCCACTTTAGAGGCAGCTCAGAGAGGAGCCTCAAACAACTCTGCAACTACAAATAGGGACACAGCACCCCCACCGTAAAATTCGTCTCGAAGTCATCAAATTCATATTCTCGAACTACCCGGAAATCCAACGAGATCTCGTGTCGAAACAGGGTTCTTAGGCCAGCCGCAGATCATCCGCTGCGCCTTTACGAGAATTTGGAATTGGAAAGACTCCTAGCAAATGTCACAACAGCGACCACCTGGCACCGGTCTTCAAACCCAAATTTTTAGCATAAAGAGCGTAGTAGTAGTAGTAGAAGTTTCTTCTGCTTTCCACCGGAGCTCCAACGTGTAGTCACTGATTGCTCCACCGTACGGCACGATGATCCGTTGATTCTGTACAGCTTCGTGCACGAAGTTATGTTAAAGTTCACAATTAATTCGTAGCAAGGACAGCGCGTTCAGGAACAGAGATGATTCAAACCTCATTAGTTTCACATGACTTCGTATAGTCCGGTATGTATTCTGAAAGCGATCAGTTTTTTTCAGTGTTCTTTTTCTGTGAGCAGACGTTGTAGGTTGCACGGGGGCTCAAGAAGGCTCGTCGGGCGGCTGCGAGTGCATCACAATCCATAAGTAAGTGTTTCACACTGATAGCCACTTGGTGGCAACACGGACATGATGGTGCGTCCGGTCCCATGTCTACGTCCATTAGGTGATTGTGGGTTATCCACGTGTGTCCCGTGCATAGACGGTTAATGAACACTTGGTCTCCCCAATTAGAAACCCTGGCGTTCCAATCTCCCACGGATGGCTTAACTGTAAGCATTTTTTGTCCACGCTGTTGCCAAGAGTTGTTCCATCGTGATGTTATACGTGAGTTGATGACTGGGAACCAGTTTTGGTAATGTATGGAGATGAATTGTTCATGCTGGGTAGACACCCGTTTACCGAGGGAATCTACGCGCTCATTTTCTCTTATTCCCACGTGTTCAGGGATCCAGCAGAACTCGACCGCTTGGCCCGTCTCGAATATTGTGATAAGGTCGTGTTGCATTTTTCTAAGGGCAGGGTGTTCAAAGTGCAGAGTTTTCAGCTGGGTGAGAAGACTCAGACTGTCTGAAAATATAATACATTTGGAAAGGTGATCACTTTTTGTAATGGAGATGGCCAATTCGAGTGCGTGCAGCTTTGCAGAAAATACAGAGGCCTCATGAGGTAGATTGACCGAAGGCGATGTCCTTTCGCCTACGGTGGCAGATCCCACTCCATCCGATGGTTGGAGCCGTCAGTGTATATATGGCGGTGCTCAGAGTACCGTTCATCAAGTAGTCACGAGAATTCTCGGCGGTACGTGTTGGTTGGGGTTATTGCTTTGGGGTACGTTTGCAAATCTAGGTTGACCAGCGGTGCGCTGATCATCCACGTTGGTGCGTTGATTTGAAGAATTCAATAGGAGAATAAAGGCTTGATTGCTCTGCGACTGATGTTCAGCGAGTAAGTAAGTTGTCCACGCGTAGAAAAAAGGATGAGCATATGTTCTTCTTAGCCGCAAAGAGGCGTTTATCGAGAGTGTTGGAGACGTCACTGAGTGCTGGGCAAGTGTTGCAGCTCCTTGTCTTGAAATAGTACTGTAGTGAGAGTTTGTCTCTCCGGAGAGGGAGAGGAAGCTCGTTAGCAAGCACGTTCAGGGATTCGACGAGTGTGGAACGGAACGCACCCGGTTGTGTTACGCAGGGCGCTATTTACGACGATTTAGAGAGGTTCAAGGGTGGTTTTGGCTGCTGAACCGTAAGCAATTGCTCCATAGTCAATGCGCGAGCGTATTATTGTTCTGAATAACGTCATGTCGGTGTCTATATCGGCTCCGAATTTCAAGGATAATTCAGAGAGGATATGTCCGGTTGCCTTTTTGCAGAGTCTCCAGGGCTGCAATATGAGGTCGCCATGTGAGTTTAGGGTCCCAGACAGGACAGAGAAATTTCATTGATTCCTCGTATACTAGCGGAGTGTTGTTCAGCGTTAGGGCTGGGTTTAGGTTTAAGCCGGGGACAAGAGTAAAGTGCATGCTTTTCGTTTTGGAGGGCAAGAATCAGAGTCCGTTTTAGGAGGCCCGGTTCCCGACTAGGCTTAGACATTTCTGGAGTTCCTGTCGAATTGTTAAGAGGCTAGGGTGCCTGTAGCTTATTTGTAAGTCGTCCACGTATAGTGATGAAAGCAATCTTCTGTCGCCCGGGAGAATGTCTGCTATCTGGTCGATTTTGAGTATAAAAAGAGTGACACTGAGGACGCTTCCTTGGGGGACGCCAATTTCTGGCGGATAGGATGGCGACAGGGTGTCGCCGACCTTAACCCTGGAGGTGCGATTTTGCAAGAGATCCTTCATGATGCCATATTTCCAGGTAGTATCGTATGCTTTTCCACGTCAAAAAATGTGGAAACCACGTGTTCCCCTCGGACAAATGCCTGGCTATTGTCAGATTCCAGTCTTACAAGGTGGTCCGTCGTAGAGTGGCACTTGCGGCCGCCACACTGGATGCTGTTCAGACTTGCATGCATATCATGGTAGTCGACAGGGAGCGTGTTCATCATTCTTTCCATGGTCTTGCAGAGGACGCTAGTAAGAGCGATGGGCGATAGTTATGTGGGTCACCGTGGAATTTCCCGGGTTCGGGTATTGGGATAATTACAGATTCCCGCCATTGATCGGGAAAAAATGAGTTTGAATACAGAGTGTTGAACACTTTTAATAAGTGCTCACGGGCGCCATCTGGGAGATTCTTGATCATGTTGATGTGTACCCGGTCTGGCCCAGGTGAAGTTTCACATGTATGGTCTATGCCGCGCTGTAGTTCGTAGAGAGAGAAGGGTTTGTTGTAGGCCTCTTCGTTTCTAGAAGTAAAGTCAAGATGTTCACTGTTTCGCATGTTTTTTTTCCCGTATGAAACAGCCGTGTAGTTTGTTGATTGCGATTTCTGGTAGAAAGTCTGAGCTAGTTTATTTGCGATTTCTGCGTGGAAGAATAAGTTCTGCCTCCGTCTGAAATAATGTTAATAGGTCGCTCGGGTTCTCCCTGGATACGTCGGATTTTCTCCCACACTTGGGAGAGGGGGGTGTTTCGATTAATAGTGTTGACTAACTGCGCCCAGCTTTCACGTTTCTTCTTCACTCGAAGTTTTCGGTATACAGCAGATGCTCTTTTACAAGCTACTCGGTTCCTGGGGGACCGTGCCCGTCAGTAGGCATTGTACTGCCTTCACGCTTACCGGGGATGCCATCCATATCGTTCCATGCGATGTGTGCCGAGTATTCCCCCCAGCTGGCTTTCCGGCAGTTGAATCGAAGTTCTTTTAGGGCAGGGTTTCTTGGTTGGTTGGTGAGAAGCGATATGATGACCGGGTTACGGTCGCTGTCGTGTGTTGAAGGCCAAACTCCCTAAGCGAGTTGGGGTGCCAGAGTGGGGGAGCAGTTGGCAGTTTCACTTTCAAGGGTGATTCGGGTGGGTTGTTCGTCGTTGAGAAGGACCAGGTTGTGAGTGTTTAAGGTGTTGGCCATTATCACTACCCTGGGGTCTGTTCTCACGCATCCCCATGTTTCATAGTAGCTGTTGAAATCTCCAAGGAGGAGTATTGGCGAAGGCAGTTGGTTAAGCAATTCGGTCATTAGCGCTTCCCAGAGGTCATGGCTTCGTGACGAGTAGATGGATACCACAGTTATTGTTCTTGAGACGCATATCTTTATAGCGATAGCTTGGAGTTCTGTCCTCAGGGGAAAAGGGAGGTGAGGTACGCATTGTTGGATCATAAGTGCCATTCCGCCGTGAGCAGGCACGTTGGTGTGGCCTTCGCGGCGGTGTATGATAAATTAGAGGATTCTGAAGGCGGCGGTCTCTCGGAGTTCAATCTCTTGGAGGCCTATCACTAAAGGTTAATGGGTGGCGATTGAGGATAGTAATTCGTCTTTCTTGCTTCCGAGTCCCTGGCAGTTCCACTGAAGTATTTTGGTGTTCATTTTGAAGGCTGTTCACACTCAGACTTGATGATCGAGAGTGGTCGCGTGATTTGCTAGAGCTTTCGTGGTGTTCGCGTTCTTAGGTTTGCCCAAGGGTTTCCGGGTCGTGAGTGCACACGGTGGAGGGCGGTCTGTTGTGATTGATGCGGTCGCGGCTGCGAGTGCTCTTGTGGGAGGACGAGGGTTTGTGCTCTTTGTGTTTGCTCTGTGAGCGAGTGCGCTCTTCTTCTGTGGTAGCCTTTTTGATCTGCGTGGGTGGTTGTGTGGAGTGCGAGCTATTTGGGACAGGTAAGATGACTGGTCGTTCAGAGGTCTCGCGTATGAGTTTTACGAGATAAGCGCCGTCGTCGAGGCGGTGATCGTTCTCACAGGTGGCGTGTTCGGGAGTCGGGCTTGGTAACGAGGGGTCGTGTCCCTCACAGTGGCTTTCCACGAATGGAGCCGCATTTGAGACAGGTGGAGGTAGTTCTGGATTCTTGTCCTGGCGAGCCGTTATTTGAGAGTTGTTACTGATCCTTCTATTCAGTGGCGCCTGGGCATCGGAGGCTTCTTCATCTCATTGCCTTTTCGTTTTAATAGTAGTGAGCCATGCTGCGTGGTCAACTGCGGGGGTTGCATCCATCTCGGCGTCTTCCTGGGCACCGCATATATGTTGTTTGTAGGACTGTGCATCTCTGGTGCAGGGGCGTTGACAAAAAAATCGTCTTCACATCAGCTTAGCATCTTAATTTTTGACAAAACTAACAAATCAGTTTTCTATGCAAATTGTGGGCTATTCATTATACGGTTTTGAATAATTACGTTTATAGTTATACAGCAAGAATATTGGTCGAAACTTTTATTGTAATCATAAACATAAAATACCGAGAAAAATATTCATCAAAATATATAGCGCTGAACTGCAATATATTATTAATCCATTGATCAGTACAGCAGCGAAAAAAAATTTATCAAGGGAAAACAAATTTATAAACCAATTGGACTTTAATCCTCACAACAACTTACAAACTGCAGATAAATTTCCCATTAACAGACAATTCCAACTGGATAATTGTGTGTGGATAAGCGGGGTTATTGTGTGTTGGCAAGCGGGGTTATTGTGTGTGGCCAAGCGGGGTAATTGTGTGTGGCCAAGCGGGGTTATTGTGTGTGGCCAAGTGGGGTTATTGTGTGTTGCCAAGTGGGGTTATTGAGTGTGACCAACGGGGTTATTGTGTGTGGCCAAACGGGGTTATTATGTGTGGCCGAACGGGGTTATTGTGTGTGGCCGAACGGGGTTATTGTGTGTGGCCGAACGGGGTTATTGTGTGTGGCCAAACGGGGCTATTGTGTGTGGCCAAACGGGGTTGTTGTGTGTGGCCAAGCAGGGTTATTGTGTGTGGCAATGACCAACGGCGTTATTGTGTGTTGCCAAACGGCGTTATTGTGTGTGGCCAAGCGGGGTTGTTGTGTGAGGCCCAACTAGGTTATTGTGTGTGTCCAATCGGGGCTTTTGTGTGTGGCCAAGCGGGGTTTTGTGTGTGGCAAAGCGGTGTTATTGTGTGTGGCCAAGCGATGTTTTTGTGTGTGGCCAAGCGGGGTTATTGTGTGTGGCCAAGCGGGGTTATTGTGTGTGGCCAAGCGGGGTTATTGTGTGTGGCTAAGCGGGGTTATTGTGTGTGGCCAAGCGGAGTTAATATGTGTGGCCAAGCGGAGTTATTGTGTGTGGCCAAGCGGAGTTATTGTGTGTGGCCAAGCGGAGTTATTGTGAGTGGCCAAGCGGAGTTATTGTGTGTGGCCGAACGGGGTTATTGTGTGTTGCTAAGCGGCGTTATTGTGTGTGGCCAAGCGGCGTTATTGTGTGTGGCCAAGGGGCGTTATTGTGTGTGGCCAAGCGG
>SDVV010041833.1:0-10396 GCA_016164225.1 Gammarus roeselii | reverse complement strand
TAATCTTGCCAATAGTCTGTTGACACTCACTGCTGCTGGGTGGTGAACAGACATTGGAGTAATCTTGCCAATAGTCTGTTGACACTGACTGCTGCTGGATGGTGAACAGACATGGGAGTAATCTTGCGAATAGTCTGTTGACACTGACTGCTGCTGGGTGGTGAACAGACATGGGAGTAATCTTGCCAATAGTCTGTTGACACTGACTGCTGCTGGGTGGTGAACAGACATGGGAGTAATTTTGCCAATAGTCTGTTGACACACTGCTGCTGGGTGGTGAACAGACATTGAAGTAATCTTGCCAATAGTCTGTTGACACTGACTGCTGCTGGATGGTGAACAGACATGGGAGTAATCTTGCCAATAGTCTGTAGACACTCACTGCTGCTGGTTGGTGAACAGACATTTGAGTAATCTTGCCAATAGTCTGTTGACACTCACTGCTGCTGGGTGGTGAACAGACATTGAAGTAATCTTGCCAATAGTCTGTTGACACTGACTGCTGCTGGGTGGTGAACAGACATGGGAGTAATCTTGCCAATAGTCTGTTGACACTGACTGCTGCTGGGTGGTGAACAGACATGGGAGTAATTTTGCCAATAGTCTGTTGACACACTGCTGCTGGGTGGTGAACAGACATTGAAGTAATCTTGCCAATAGTCTGTTGACACTGACTGCTGCTGGATGGTGAACAGACATGGGAGTAATCTTGCCAATAGTCTGTTGACACTCACTGCTGCTGGATGGTGAACAGACATGGGAGTAATCTTGCCAATAGTCCGTTGACACTCACTGCTGCTGAAGAAACTCAATGCTGAAAATGTTCATGACGCCATCGCATGAAACCTTTACTCGTGTAATGTTTGACACAAGGATTACAGATATTGAAATAGATTACAGATACAGTTGCTTGAACGGGTTGCATCTGAACAGGATAAAAAAATCAAAGTAGCGATTCAAATAAGCTGATCAATGAATAGGTTCTTGCCTGTGCGTGATTACAAGAAATGTGAGTATGTGAGACAATTTCAAAAACATTGGAAATAATGATACTGATAATTAACAAATAGTTGACTGGTAAATTGCATAAAATAAGTGAATCACTTCTCAACTATTTCTGCTCGTGCATGTTGAAATAGGTCTAACTTTAGGTAACATTTGAAGGCACCTGTACTGTTACTCGCTTCCATATCTGCACAATTGACTATCTCGTTGTAGCAGCTCTGTATATCCAAAACAGTTGCGATTGTGTCGACGTGATAGTCAATTTGCAAGTCCGTATTGTTACGAATATTAGATGAAAGGTTATATTTTTCGAATTAATCGTTATTGAAGTAAGTTAGTTGGTAAGTAAGTTAGTTGAGGTCAGAAAAGCTTGTTAACAAACACTGCTGTGGAAAAAAATGATGTCAGTGGGAGCATGATGTCAGTGGGAGCATATTCAATTGACAGAAGAGCGGCAATGTGTGGTCATGTCTACCAGTATGTGGTGGTGAGAGCGCGATGATGAATCTTGAGTTGGTTTAGTAGTTGGAAGCGTACATTTTTAGACAGTAAATTAACATTTTGTAGAGGATGCTACGCGATTTGATCAATTCCCTGCATCTAAAGAGACGTGATCTTTCTCCAGTCAAGTCTCTCGTCTACTCTACTCCGAGAAACTTTGTTTTGCTCCATTTACTATTTGTTGACCTTCAATCTGACCTGTTTGTTAAGAATGTCTACCTCTCTCCTAGAAAAGATCCAGTACACTGTTGTATCATCTGTAAAAATGATGAAGAACAGTATCGCCATTGTTTGTAATGTCATTCTGGTAGATAAGGAAGAGCAATGGTCCAAGGATCGACCCCTGCGGTACTTCTATATTAATCGCACTTGCAGAAATGTTTATTTCAATTTACTGAGTAGCTTTATCTGTACTTTTCAATGACTAGCTAATTAATCATTTAGGTTGTATCATTTGCAGAGTTCATTTCGAGAAACTTGGTGAACCATTATTGTCGCTAGTTCCCATCGACCCGTATTGCTTGTTCTCTACACGGAGCCTTCTTCTGGGCTGCACCTCCTCAGTGCGGCAGCTACTGAGTGCTGTTTTGCTGTAGTACAGCGGCACGCATTGTGTTGTCACACAACCTCCCTTCCTCCGCCATGGACTGATAAGATAGCATATGCTCCTCTGTACCCACGTTCCTGTACTGCAGACTTATGCTAGTTTAGTCTGGTGGGGAGGAAATGCTCGAGTACTGACTAATTGATCATTGGCAGGTTTGTTGGTGTTATGATTACGTGTGGCGAATTGGTGGTGTTAGGATCTTTCAACCGGTAGTAATCACTCCAATATGGCGGTTAGATGTCTAGTTTAAATCCTGATGTCTAGTTTCTCGCCTTTGTTGTTGCTGTAGAAAGTGATCCAGCCAGTGACGGTGTTTCTTAGTAGAGACCTCCGAATAACGTCAGTTATTGTTTCATTCCAGAAAACAACTATACATAGCTGCGTATTATTGTTTGTAGCTCCACCTTGTGAAAAAGCGATTCGATTTCTACACAACTGTTTTTTTCTTGCCTTGTCGTTGTATTATGACAAGGTTATCCTATACATTGTTTATCCACGCTTTCTTCTGCGTGCTGCTAGCTAAACACTTAGTATCGTTTCGGACTGAAAATACCCCCTTGCTAGTCCACCATGACGGACGCTGGTACTGAGCCCATGAGCGCGAAGTCGTCAGAGAAGAAGATCACCTCCGTCCCCAAGACGAAAGCCGCCGCAGCCACCAAACCGAATACTTTCAAGTCCGCCTCGTCTTCTCTAAAGAAAGATCGCGTCGATGGAGCAGACAAGATCTGTGAGAGCTCTTCCGGATCGTCCCTCGGTCCGAGGAAAAGAAAAGACGGTCCAAAGATGCCGAAGGAGATTAATGCCCGGGACACATCCGTTTCTGACGGTGGAAACACCGGAATAAGTCGGCGGGTCGAGTCCAACAACAATAATAAGAGTAGCAGTAGAAGCTGTGAGGTCGGCGGGGTGGATTTTGAAGACATTAAAAACAACAATAATATCGTGGATGCGGATCCTGCCCACACAGAGAGAATTGATAATCGATCGTCATCATCCGATATTGACAATGACGATAATGATACTCTACACGCTGGGAATCAAAGCACAGAATGTGGGGGGGAGAGGGACCCGATGTTTAAGACCAGCGAAGCCAGCGACACGTATTCCAAGTCTTCTAATATGGTCGATAGCTCTTCCTTAAAAACAGACGAGAATAAACTGGAAATCTCTGAACCGAACCTGCCTCAACAGACACTGGATGTTTTGGTCGACCCTGAATCTGCAAAAGTAAGAGATGGTGAGGCGTTTACTAAAACAAACGCTGATGCTATTTCAACCACCGACACGAAAGACAGCGCCAGCTGTCAAACAAGAGCAGCTTGTTCCCAGGCAAATATAAGAGACGAATCCCGATCAAAGCGACAAGGAAATGAGGGTGGTGCCGATACTGCCGGCAGTTCCTGCGAAGATATCCCCGATCGGTACAGTCTGGAGGAGGAGAGGAGCGGCGTGGCGACGAAGGGGGTGAAGGGACTCAGCGCCCTCTCCGGCAACTGGGAGAAGTACTTCGTGAGGGTGGGCGACTGGCTCATTAGGTGAGCATCGTTTTGGGAGGGCTGGCTTGTTAGTTGAGCCTACTTGGGATGGTACTGGTTTGCTGACGGATGAGCTGGCTTGTTAGGTGAGCCGACTTAGGGATGGCACTGGTTTGCTGAGGGATGGGCTGGCTTGATAGATGAACTTCGTTCGAACAGACGCGGGTTTATTAGGTGAACCTCTTGAACTCTGCTGCTTCGTTAGGGGAGGTACTGGCTTATCAGGTGAGCCTCAATGATAGAGGGGCTGGCTCATTGGTTGAAGGCTGGCTTATTAAGAGCAGGGTTATGAGCCTCGTAAGGGAAGGGGCTAGCTCTTTAGCCAAGGCTCTGACTTGAAAGGGGAGACTCGCCAGGGGAGAAAGTTGCTTGTTTGGTAAGCCTCACTATGGGAGGGGCTGGTTCCCCTAACCTGGTCAGCCCTGTTGAAGAACTGGTGAGCCGGGCTAGAGGCTGGCTCGTTAGGAGAGGAGCTGGTTTGTCAGGCAAACAGCAGACGCAATAGGTAAAGGGCTGGCTTGTTGGCAGGAGAAACCTAGCCTTGACCTCACGCCTTAGTACAGCAGTAACCCACCCTGTTCTAGCCCAACAGTAGTCCAGCCCTGGCCTCCCATTCCAGCTCGGCAGTAACCCAGTCCTGACCTTGCCTTCCAGCCCAGCAGTAACCTAGCCCTCGACTCTCGTTACATCCCAGCAATTACTCAGCCCTGGTCTTCCGTTCCGGCCTTGCAGCCACGTAGCCCTGTCCTCCCTTTCCAGCCCAGCCCTGGCTTTTTTCAGTCTCCGTTAACCAACCCCTTTCTTGTTTCCCATTCCAGCGCGACGGAGGGTGCCGACAGTAACCCTCCCAGTGACCACGAGGAGGAGGGAGCAGCTGGGGACGCCAGCAAGGCAGGCTTTGCTTCAGGTGAGTAGCGATGCCAAAGACGGAGGTAATGCCTCCTTCACCAAAGGGTCTTAGCCGGCATCCGCACTCTCTTGACGCAGAGTGGCAATTGACCACAATTAGGCGCCTTCGCTTAACTATTAGTATTTGTCAATAAGAGAACTGGAAAGTGATCTTTTGCAAGAAGGATCACTTTCCATTGCTTGGGTTCGACGCTAAGGATAATAAGGATAATAGAAATTCTGACGATGTCATTGAAGACTTTTCTGATATACTATACTCAACTTACAATAATTGCTGTCTTATCAAAACAAAAACCATGTCTCAAAAATCTGAGCAGAAACCATGAACCACATCTGCTATTCTTTCAAATATTAAGAAAAAAAGAAGCATATTATATATTATACATGCAAAATAAATATCATGAACGAGAGTTGAAAATGTTAAGTAATTATGTTACTGATCAAATAAGAGTATCTAAAAGACAATATTTCAAAGATAAATTTAACAACTTTAAACACATCACCAAAGCAACCTGGAATCTAATTAATATTAAAACTATTATACACAATGACATAAGATACGAAAACGATGTTGATATTGCCAACGCATTTAATTTGTTTTTTGTTGGTATTGGTAAGTCAATTGCTGAATCTTGTAACGATAGCCCTCTTAATCCACTACATTACATGCAAGGTGATTACCCTAATTTGTTCTTTCTTGAAGCTATAACACCACAAGATGTAGGGACTTCTATTATGTCTCTTAAGGGCAAAAAGTGTGCTATAAACTCGGTACCTGTTAGAGTTATGAAATTTGTCTTTGATATTGTGTCTCCTGTTTTAGCATCAATAATAAATAGATCATTCGAATCCGGTATATTTCCTCTCTTAAAATTCTAGAGAACATCAGTAATTATAGACCTATTTCAATATTGCCGATGTTTAGTAAAATATTCGGAGAAAAAAAACGCGCAAACAACTGAATAATTATAGAGCAACGAGACATTCTTTATCGTGGTTAAAATGGGTTTCGGAGCAACAAATCAACAGTGCAAGCAATATTAGACCAAATGAATTTTTTGTATCGAAATTTCGATTCAGATCAAGTTGTACTGTTTATATTTTTTTTCAGCTTTGCGCAGAGGCAGTATCGTCACCAATGAGTGACAAATAAGTTCGCATACTGTTCTTCGAGTCTAGGCTCCAAAGTTAACAAGTTTCCAGGGCATAGAAACTTTTTTTTGCTTTATCAAAATAAGAGCCGGACACCGCTCTAAGCCGAATATTGCTCCGAGACCGAATATCATCTCGCAAAGGTTAAAGTTTTCAACTTGATTGGAGAGATCGACTATCATCTCTTTATAGCGAGAGCAATAAGGCACCTCAGAGGGATACCCCCTGGGGGTATCCCTGGCTCACCCGCCTTCCCGCGGTGTCCTCGTTAACCACCAAAGTTCATTTGTCTCTTTGAGTAAATACGTTTTGAGTTAGAAGATCCCTCCACCGTCCCCCCCTTTCAGTTAGTAGCTACATCCTCCTCCTTGTTGCACAATAGCCACCCATTGTCAACGGGGTTTGAAAATAATTAACTACTGCAAAAAAGTTTATATATAAAGAAACGTCAAAAAAATGTATAAAAAATTGCTTCATGTCTATTTATAAGACTATATTTGGGTTAATTCAAGGTAATTTTAAGAACGTATATAAACAGACTTATATACACTTCAAGAAGGCTCCACCTTCATTACCCAGAACCCCGTGTAGAAGCCGGGGATCAAACAATGGGCAAGAGCGGGGCTGACGGCCCCTCCAGAGCGCCACACTCGAACTAGTCTGCGGAAAAGAATGACGAACCCCTCATGGTTCCTCATCGACAGAAGACCTGACTCAGGTCGCTGTCGATGACACAAATAAACGCTTCTCAAAGCTGAATGCGAATATGATCGGAATGCAGAGTGTCCTGGGCAGGATAAGCAAAATGATGGGCCTTCCCGAGCTGGAGACTGAGGACTGCTTAACTCGAGCGGAACCTTTTCGCAACTATGAACACCCGACTGGATTAGCTGATGAAGAGGATAGAGGCCAGGGAATCCGTAACCTGTTCCTGTGCTTCCGCCTCTGACCTCTCTGATAACATCGCTCTCCTCCCAGCCAAAACTCATAACGCCCGAACACCAAGAAACGTAAAGAGGAGACAATACACTCGATTTGATAACCACAACCTATTCAACAACGGCCCTAAATTCCCCGAAAACTTTAAAATGACATTAGATGTCAATGACAGACCGAATATTTGCCATGCCCAATAATCTACAAAAAGAACTAGGCTCCATGACTGGCCGTTCAATTCTCAACATCACCGCCAGCGGTGACAACAGCTTCACCATTAAAGTAGACACAGAACTTCTAAGTGACACTATACTCTCCAAAACCAGAATATGCGAAAAGCCTTGTAAAATCATACCACACCCAACTTTTTCCATGAGTTCAGGCCTGATTTACATCGAGGGTCTCCCGAGTGATGAAGCCGAAAAATTCATCACCGGACTCGTCCAATACGAGGAATGTATAGTTGAAGCGAAAATTGCACCATAAATCAAACCAAAAAGAAACGCCACCACGGCCCTTCTGCTTAAATTCAATTGCCCCACTCCACCTTACTACACATAGACATACCTTTCTTAGACGCCAAAACCAAGGTTACACCCTTCTAAAGACGTCCGATGCGATGCTATAAATGCCAGAAATACGGACACTCGAGCAGAGATTGCCACGGTAAGCAAAGATGCTCACACTGCTCCCAAGACGATCACTATAAACGGGACGATCCCTTGTCGTGCATCCGAGGAATCTCACTGCTTTTACTGCAAGTTAACGGCCACCCTACGAGTCACGGAGACCGCCCCGAGGACAAGATTGAGAGGGAGATCCTGCAATACCAAACGGAGCACAAAGTCGGGCGACGAGAGGCTGCGTCCGCGATTCGCTTCCCCCAGGCTGACCCTCCCACCCAGGCTGGCCCTCCCACCCAGGAGAGAAGATCAGCATCATTTCCAACCCACTTCCTCATAACGCTTGTAGATAGCCGTGCAAATAAAATTGCGCCCTCAGTGAACCCATTCGCCATGATGAACTCGCTCTCCAAACAACTGGGAGGCAGACCGATAAACATGAACCGACAGGGGAAGAAAGTATCTTGCCCACGTCGTAAATATCGAGCAAAGCAATGCTATACAAAGGATTAAGAAAATGGACAAACACAATGTAACTGTCGAAATGCATCCGTTCTTCAAGGCTACAAGATGAATTATATACACTTCCAACTACACTCCCAAAACTGACCTAAGTGCTCTTGCAGCAGGTTTAGCAAAGGATTACGGCGTCACCAACGTTTCCCTAGCAAAATGAATTAAACCACGAAACATCCACACCACCGCATATCAAATCCCTTTCCCATGACGTGACGCACCGGAATTTATTGCAATCCCGGGCGAACAGGGAAAAACAAAACTTACCCAGTGGCGACATGGTCTGCAATGTGCAAAAAATGCCTGGAATACGGCTACGTCATCAAATACTGCCAGCCATACATACCCCAACGATGTAAGAGGTGCGCCGGCGAGCATGACCCGAAAAGACTGCACAGCACGACAACCTAAATGCTACCACTGCTCATGCCTCCTTGAGGCAGGTGACTGGGACTGCCCAAAGCAGATGGACCAAAAAGCAATGACAATCATACAAAATGACCGCAGAGTCACACGAAAACAAGCCATCCAAATCTTTTACGACGAAAGCCCAAACTGCCGTTATTTAAATTACGCCAAAGCAGTTAAATCTACTACTAAGTCTACCCCACCAGACGACACGCGTACCGCCAACATAAACTATTACCATCACCCCAACATCCCTCTCCAGTACTAACAATACCACAACCAGCCCAGCGACCGCCCTCATAATAGAGGCGGGCGTCCCAAGCAACGAATCCACCAGTGCCCAGGAGAGCACTGCGATGGATGCTGCCTCGGTCGACCACGAGGAGAGATCCAATAACGTTAAAGTCGAAAGGCGAAGAGACGAAGATTCCTCCTCCGACGACCGCGGGTTACACGACTCCCTCTCGCCACGAAGCAAAAAGATTATCAACAGTCCACGAACCACTGCTCGCCTTGATCAGAGCGTTGAACGACTTCTGACCGTCTTGACTGCGACCGCACCCAGCTAAAACCAAAGTGAGGTTATCAACCCTCAGCTAACATGCCCGACACCAGAACATCTCACAAGTGGGAACGACCATTACCTGCGCGAGGACGTGTTGAAAATCTTCAACGAAGAAATGATACCCGAAACCACCGATCGACCATGCCATTTTGTATTTCTTTTGTTTATCATCATCTTCTCACTATCATAAATGAGCCACGAATCCTTTGTAGTCTACGCGCTAACCTTATCTGGCATCCTGCACTCTCTCTGCTATTTGTGATTATCTTGGAGTCCCTCGCTTCTTTTTTACGCTACGCGGCTCTGCAGTAGGTGTCACAGGTACTTCCGGAAGTGGGGCATCTTCATGTGAATCCTCAGGCGCATCTGCCTCTGCAGCAAGTGTCACTGGTTCTTCAGGAGCATGGACATCCGGCTGCGGCTCTTCTACATGTACTTCTTGGATCTCGTCGTCAGAGTCCAACGCTACAACAGTATCATCATCGGGTACGGGGGCGGCCAGGCCAAGACCCTTCCTCATGTAGCTGTTCGTGTGCTCAGCCGTCGGCTCGAAAAACCTAGGGGGAAGAAATAGCTCCACCGCCTCAAGTTCAGTGAAATGCTCTGGCACGTCAGCTGACAGACCAGGGTCCACAGGATTGAATGGTAGGGGTTCCAATAGAATTTATTCTCTGTTTACTGGCTGCCAGATTTTCTCTGGTACTGTTTTTGGAAACAGACTTTCTGACTGCTGTACTGCCTCCTGCTTTTCCTCGCCAATGTCCTTATCAGGAACTTCTTGATCCGAAACTTCTTTTTGAACCGGAACCATGCCCTTTCCTTGACCCTTGGCCGGCCCTTTTTTCCTCATGGCTGTTCTCTTCCCCTTGGCCGTTCTTTTCCCCTTGGCCGTTCCTTTTCCTTTCCTCTTTCCTTTCCCCTTTCCTTTTTCTTCTGTCTGACCCTTACGGTGTTGGATAGAGGATATTGAAATTCAGTAAGGTTGTCGCCATTGTCTGGATAACTTGATTCGTAGCGAGTGGTCTGGCTAACTCCTAGTCTTACAACTCTCTTGGATGGGCGCCGAGGGAACATCTCTCCAGGAAATATTGTACAGGGCGTCTTGTTCGTCACGCCGCTGCTTGAACCACTTTCAGCGATGTCACGAGCTGAGGGTTGCTGGAGGACACGAGTGCTGGTAATGGCTCCACAACAGCTTGTATAGGATCACTCTTAGGTCCTTGGACAACGTCCAAGTCAACGTATTGCTTATTAGAACTGTCAGGTAATGGGAATGGCTCCTGTACAGTTACATGAGACTCTAACGAAAGTCGCGGAAGGTGCTGTCGGATAAATTTCAGTAGACCCGTCAGCATATCCGTCCTCAACATTGTCATAACGAAAGACCAGGTCAGTGTGTGTCAAGTCGTCGTCGTCTTCAGAATACTCAATATTGGAGTAGTCGATTTCTATCCTTTTCTCTATCTCCTCTTGAGACGAGGCTTCACGAGTCATTGATGCAAGTGTATCACTTTATATTATTGTTCTTATAAATCTGAATTATTTAATTTCCATTTGAAAAAAAGGGGAAAAAATAGGAGACATTGGAAACCAAGTACACAAAAATCACAAAGGTGATGATAGGTAAGCTTGCAAG
>SDVV010041832.1:0-10397 GCA_016164225.1 Gammarus roeselii | reverse complement strand
CTAACACGCCTCGTCTTAGTTGGTGCGTGCCGCCGGTTCTTACTAACACGCCTCGTCTTAGTTGGTGCGTGCCGCCGGTTCTTACTAACACGCCTCGTCTTAGTTGGTGCGTGCCGCCGGTTCTTACTAACACGCCTCGTCTTAGTTGGTGCGTGCCGCCGGTTCTTACTAACACGCCTCGTCTTAGTTGGTGCGTGCCGCCGGTTCTTACTAACACGCCTCGTCTTAGTTGGTGCGTGCCGCCGGTTCTTACTAACACGCCTCGTCTTAGTTGGTGCGTGCCGCCGGTTCTTACTAACACGCCTCGTCTTAGTTGGTGCGTGCCGCCGGTTCTTACTAACACGCCTCGTCTTAGTTGGTGCGTGCCGCCGGTTCTTACTAACACGTATCGTCTTAGTTGGTGCATGCCGCCGGTTCTTACCAATACGCATCGTCTTATATGGCGGGAATCAAAATCTCTACAGTCTACAGTCTACAATTTACAGTCCACAGTCTACAGGCTCTAGTCGCTGCAGTGCTACAGCGGTTGCAGCAACCAGAGGCCGTTGCCCCTTTGGTCGAGAGATGATCACCGAAGCAGGTCGCACTCGACGCTCTTGAAAAACGCTGAGGCAAGCTGCTGACTGTTTTGCAAACAGTGGCATTGTCTGTCTGGAGAAGGCACGCTAAGAGGTCATTGCAGGACATGAAGGTAGAAGTTAAAACAATAGACATTTATAATTGCGTTCACTTAAGATATCGTGTGTAGTAAATGATAAGAGGTTGGTTCTAAGCCACTATGTTACGTGTAGTTTTTTTCATATTGCGCCATACGATGTTGAAGGGTCACCAAGGTGTTGCCAGGTGAGCTGTGGGCTCTGATGTCACGTTTAGTCTATATAAGATCATGTCGACAGGTAACGGAAGCTTTTGGGGTGTTCATCATGTGAGCGAGTCCTTACGAGACGTACGTCTGCTCGTATTAGTCGTCAAGTCGCCCCGCCGCATCGATATTCAATCTCTCAAGCCCAAGAACACAATTTGTTAAATGTATCCACATCACCTCAGGGAAGAAAGATTATCGTCTTCAAGCGTTCATCAGTTGTAAAGATAGTACGATAAGGATCCACTTCAAGGATACGTAGAAGACTACACCAAAGGAGGAGAAGCCAGGGTTTTGGAAACAACACGAGGGAGCACTCCCCGCTCTCTCCTTGCAACTTCAAAACCAGACTGTGTGACCCGGGTGAGCGCGTATGCAAGCAGCATATATAAGTTGTGTTAGTCATATTATGTTTCGTTGATATCGATCAAAATTAGATTGATCATGTTAGAGGTCGTATTATTTGATATAATGATAATCTGTAGCTGTAAGCATCCTCTCTATGTATCTATTCATATATGTAACCGAGTAGATTGAGGTTAGAAATTGAGTTTGACGCTAGTGTTGGGGTAGTACTCATGAAAGCCAGTCTCAAGGGCTCTTCTAAGTTATTAAATAAATATAGACATATATGTATGTGTTATTGACCCGCACATAGAAGCAGTTGTGTGGAAGACTTATAGAATTAACCTAGATCACATATGTATGTAGCCGGATGAGTGTTATCGGGGTAAATGCACCCAAACCCCTTCCCGATCTGGGCGAACTCATTCCCCGTCTGTCATTGATAAAAATCTGCCGTCAGAGTAAGGCACTCGATTGCCGTGGATCGTTAGATTTGACTAGACCGGGGACACACTTAGTCGGTGCGTGCCGCCGGTTCTTACTAACACGCATAGTTTTAGTTGGTGCGTGCCGCCGGTTCTTACTAACACGCATCGTCTTAGTTGCTGCGTGCCGCCGGTTGTTGCTAGCACGCATCGTCTTAGTTGGTGCGTGCCACCGGTTCTTACTAACACGCCTCGTCTTAGTTGGTGCTTGCCGCCGTCTCTTACTAACACGCATCGTCATAGTCGGTGCGTGCCGCCGGTTCTTACTAACACTCCTTGTCTTAGTTGGTGCGTGCCGCTGGTTCTTACTAACACGCATCGTCTTAGTCGGTGCGTGCCGCCCGTTCTTACTAACACGTCTCGTCTTAGTTGGTGCGTCAGCGAGCGGAAAGCTTATACATGTTATCAGGTTATAAATTTACATAAGGATATTTGCAATTTCAATGCTTGGGGAATATTGCAACTTCGTTGCATTTATACATTTTCAATGCTGTGTCCTCTGAATGTTTTTTGGGGGATTGACAAACATACATATTTGAGAATTTTATTGATAATAACTTATATGTAGTATTCTATATTAAGAAACCTCCTTTTCCGGACACCTTTATGATGAATTTTTCCACCTTGATATCATTTTCTACGTTACTCGCTCTTGATCAATTTACACGTAGCATAGATTCAATTAGTTTATTGTTAGTTTTATCCAATTGTATTAATCAGTACCCTTGCGCTAAGCTTTACTTACTGCTGCAGTAACCCCTTAATTCGTATTTCTTTTTGAGCTAACAGATGAAGGAAAATAGATACAATATTTACAGGATGACTGAATCATTCCTAGAGAAGAATCACTCAAGAGTATAATAGACTCATTTCGGAGATTGTTTGGTGGATTCGTAGCGGTAGGGGGTTGGGATATTTTTGTAGGTTATGTTCATTTATCTCTATATAATCTTTTATAGGATTAGTGTGGAAGGCATGTTAGATAACTAATTTGCAGCTTTAGTGTGCAATCGACCCTGTATGGTACCAACCTGATATTGAATTTGTAGGCAATGTTCTATGTTTTCCATCTATTTATTTCATATATATATATATTATCTATAGGAATAGTAAGGATTATTAGTCAGGTAGTTTGCGGGTTAATTGGAAGCCCTCCTGGAAAATTATGTAAGTTTGCTCTTGCCTGTTCTTTGTCGTATAAATTTGTTTCCGTGGCACGTTTGCTACGTTGTGACTGTTTGTATCGTTATATATGTATGCATGGTTTATTGTTTCTATATATTTTTTCTGTGGACATATATGTTGGTATTCTTATCTAGTTGTGGTACATATGACTCATTCGGAGGTTGTTTGGTGGATTCGTAGCAGTTGGGAAGTTGGGATATTTCTGTCTGTTTTGTTCGTTTAACACTATATATGCTGTTATTAGGATTAGTGTGGTAGGTATGTCTTATATCTCAATTTGCAGCCTTAGTGTGCGTTATAAAAATTTCGAATATTTTTAGGGTTGCATCTTCCACATCATTTCACGCATAATTGGTAGGTTGTTGCAACATTTTGGTATTATATATACATGTAACATTCTGTTACGATTTAGACGTAGTTACTTTAGTTAAAGAGATGTTAATTTAACCCTGTTTTGGACTGAGTTGAGGCTAATTTCATCAGATTTTGTATGTACTATACCCTATTTACTATAAGTTTCAGTCATGTCCCACGTATGTCTTGGCATCATATACACATTAGTTGTTGTTTGGTTTCATGCTAGTTCATTCTCGTTCATCGTAGTTTTAATGTATGTTTTGAGTATGCTAGAGAATTAATCTTCTTGCTTTGTTATAACTCGTGAGTTTTAGTATTTGTTTTTGAGTTTTTTACGTTCCCTTTTGAATTTCCATTTTCAATGCAATCTGTTGGTTATTTATACAATATCGGAATATATTACGTTTGTATCTACAATATAGAACATTATTTCCCGTCTAATTAGTTATGTATTGTTAATTTTAGTGTTTTATGTATCTTCTTTCATCCTGATACAATATTTGACGTGTTTATTATAGATGTAGAACAGACGTTTTCCTATAAACTTGGTCATGCTGTTAGGGTATTGTATGTTTATTGTACGACTATTCTTCACTATTTAGGAGGAGTTAGAGAGTCCCCTAGGCAAAAACTCGCTCTGCTTATGCTTGTTTGTGTGAATAGACCGATTTATTAGGATGGATACCATAATGTATTACACTTTTTATGTGAATTATAGCAGAGTAGAGTATCTTATTTAGCTATTTTATATATGTTGTTGTTGTAGGTTATTTTTCCCTCAATAATCATAGGAATGTATGTTTAAGAGGTGTAATTTCGTAATTCATCCCTGTGGAATTTCGTATTTGAACCCTAGCAAGTGTATAGTGTAACGTTTAGAAGACGATTTCTTGGATGGAGGGGTCCTAGTGTAGAGGTGGTTTACACTCTTTGGTTGTCATTTTGGAGTTATGTATGAATTATGTATGGCCTTGTCGAAGTCGATCTTAAGTTCCATGAGTTTGTTAGTGAGGATACGCAACAACCTGCTCATCGTTGTTGTGGTGTACTTAAATTGTTAGTGAACAGAAGCCTAGCTTTTTATGGCCACAAACTCTCTGAGTCTCATGTCAGGCCCATTCTTGACAACTGTACCTGTGTCTAGATTCTTGGTTACATCCAGGATGTGACTTTGTTCGATTTTATTCAGAGACGATAGGTTAACAGATGCATGGTATGTATGTCTGAAGTATTGTACCGTGATAGGGTGTTACCTCTAAATTTTTTATATATTAGTGGTAGATTGCTGAGAAGAGACCTAGAAAAGCATTGTAGAGTTCATTTTTATGACACAGTGGGCTTGGATTTTTTGTTCTGCTAGAGCCATAGCATCAGTTAGGTCTAGGAATTTATTATAGATTTGAAGGGTATCATAGTAAAAATAACATTATTCTTATGAACTCGGTGTTAAATGTCAGTTGTTTTTTGTATGACTGATATGTTAGTATACGATCTTAGTCATGAACCAGATCACGTGGGATTGTTAGTTCTTGTCTCTCTATTCTCGCTGGAGGAACTGGTGTTGGAGAAAATAAGGGTCGAGCTGCGTATTCGTTTATTCAACCAGGATATTGGGACAATAGAGAGTCAAGTGTGGGGGTTCTTTTCACGAGCGAATACAATTTTAACACGTTATGGGGAAGTCAGATGAGGTGGACAAGATTGGAGAGAGAGACGCTGAGGGAGATCGTGCCGCACGGAGATTTTGAGGTTGCGTCTTAGGCTACAGATCTCCTAGTTTTAATCTAATGGCTCAGCAACATGCAGAGCTTATATACTGTGGAACAGGTCAAAACACTGCGGGGCGTATTGGAAAGCCAGATGGCTGGGCTTGTTTTGAGGACGCTAAGAGACCGTTCTCTTGCGGGCATTTGACATTGAACATGTAACGTGGTTAGGCCAGGCAAGCTACATACAGGGTATTGTAACAATTCCGGATTAGACACGCATCTATAATAGCAGTTTTTAGCGTCAGTACGCGCCGCTATATTTGACACTTTAGCCCCGGAGGTGACAGTTGGGTTTGTAAGAGGCAGGCTGCAGACACAGGCTAGCAGCTGTTAGTTCCTTGTTAGGCTGTTCGTGTCGAGGCGTTATTATACTTTATGAAGGAGCTGGCCGAAATACCTTTATAGGTCTGTAAAAGTAATGATAATAACACTGGGGCTCGGCCGTTGGTTGGGTGTGAATAAACCTTAGGTGAAAACTACACAGTTCGTTTAACAGGGATATTGGACTAGGTTTTGTCATCTGAGGGCGGTAGGATACACCGACATATCGAACTTAATCAATGTTGCTAGGGTAGAGTAGAGAATCTTTTTTAGCTATTTTTATAGTTCTTGTTCTACATTTTTCGCCGAATTTCATGGAATGTTGGGTATAAAATACGCTTAATTGGATGTGACAATCCATAATATTGATATATTTCCCCTCTCGACACTGGATTTGGGTCCGGTTCCATGTTGCCTTGGAGAACTAATCTACCGGATTTGTGTTGTGTGTTAGTGTTGAAATTCTTCAATAATTGAATGTACATCTCAATTATGTTCTCCAATCGAAGGTCTTTACTTGATGCTTATTCCCGCAAGTCTTACTTATAAAAATGTTTCTATTTCGTTTGCAGCTTAGATACTTAGAAGTTTTTGAATAATTCATGCTTTTGTTGTGAGACTGCTTCCCCATTCAGAATATTTGACTTTTTCGACCATTCACCAGATCCACTTTAACATTTTTCACTATAGGCCTGTAATGATGTGGCCTTAATCCCAACTCATCCTAACCAAAAATTACCAAGGATTGTATATTTTTCCCAATTTCATACCTATGTTAGGTACTTCTTCATTGATTGAAGCTTTATTCTTATCAAATCTATCCACTTGACTCACTTGTTTTACCAATCTTTAGCAGATTGTGTGTCTACATTTACATATAATTTTTTTTCACTTTGCTTGTTATAAGTCCAGTAATATCGACCAGTTTCGAGTAATGTTAGGTCATCGCTGGTTAGTACACTGTAGAGTTCAAAACGTTTATGTAAGCTTACCCATACGTCAGGGAGTGTTACGAGTGTTAAAGCATTAGCAAGATTTATGTATGGTTTTACTGTTGGAATAAGATTTTTTGTAGTGTTGGACGTATTGCTCTTACCATTTTCGTCTATTATATCATATATTGAATAAATCCACTCTAACAATTTTTCATACAGATCTGTGATGTAAGGTCCGCAGTCAACAAGATCTAGGCTATAAACCATATCTAAAGTACATATATAGCTAAATATATATCAATGTACGAAAACATAGATAAAATATCAATGAATGCAAAAAGGGTTACCATACAATGACAAATACATCATTACCTAGGCAACTTAACCTATTCTATCCAATAGTAGGATCCAAGAGAACTAATGCACTTAAATTTGTTATATTTTTTAATCTGGATCAGTTATACGCGATGTTAGGTTCAAAGATCTAGTCATTCTAACCAACTTAACCAATAATTATATATTTTAATTCAAGCTCGATGGATATGTATGATATTTAGACATTATTTTGTGCGATGTACATATCAAATCCCTTCCACACGGCTCTATTTTACGAAGTTTTATTCTAATGTCACGCACCAGGTACACACATACACGCTTTGTACGCATATTCAGGACCGGGCACGGTATAATGTCGTCGTGTGCAGGGATAGTTACCGATACAATGTACACACACACACACACACACGCACACACATTTTGATTGCATATACAGGATCGGGTAATATCTGAGGTGCTTTACCTCTGATATATGTTTTTTCCATTAGAAGGTTAACCTAAACTCGAAGGTTAAGTAATGAATTGCGAACACCGTGACAGTCGGAGGTAACATCGAATCTTCGAAATCAGTTGAAAAAATATGTTTCAAGGCTTGAAATGATGCCAGAAAACCTATCTCGAGGTAAATGATCTAGATGTGTGACAGATCGGTATGATATAAATCAGAGTCCGATCAGATCTTGAAACGAAGTCATCGTTAAGTATATGAAAATTATAGGAAAAAGAAAATGAAAATTCAGAGTTGCAAATTGTCAAAGGTTGTAGAGTTAAGCGGAGAAATTGAAGTAAATTTAGAAAAACATGGTGTGAGACTATGTGTCCGTTTGTATGAAACTGAATACAAATTTGAAATACTTGTAGCATTCAATCCATCTAAGTTTGAAAATGGGGGACTCTCTGGTAACATATATGACTCGAGAGTGACAACGAAATAAATAACATGTATGTTAGAGTGATAATTAGAGTCGTCTGGAGGGGTTCATATGTATATATCAATGACTGAATACCGTACGTTAGGTCAAGTTAGGTTAGGATGGGTGTGATTAACATGTTAAAGCGACGTAGAATTGTGTCAATATCAAAAATAATATGAATTACCCGTAACATTCAAACCATCTCAGTTTGAAAATGGGTCCTCCCTCCTAACTTATATGGAATGAGAATGACAACAAAATAAATAACATATATATTAAAGTGATATTTAGAGTCGTTTGGAGAGCTTGATATGTGTATAGCAATGACTGAACACCATACATAAAGTTAGGTCAAGTTAGGTTTTGATGAGTGTGAATAGGATAGATCAAAATATAGAGTCAAGTGGAGAGGATGAAAATGCATATATCACAAATCGATAAAAAAAGATCAAATTTATGCACGAAAACTCGATCGATACTATATAATTCCTGCTTAGAAAAGGTTAGGATAGGTTAAGATGCTTAGTTCTTTTTCCCTAACACGATGTGAATGTGGTCCACATTAAATATCTTGTAACAATAACAAGGGATTTTGTTCCAATAGAAAAAAAACATATATCAGAGGTAACGCGCCTCATATGTTAACCGATCCTGTATATGCAACCAAAATGTGTGAGTGTGTGTGTGTGTGTGTGTGTGTGCCTTCATTGTATCGGTAACTATCCCTGTATACGTCGTCATTATACCGTGCTCGGTCCTGCATATGCGTACAAAGCGTGTATGTGTGTACCTGGTGTGTGACATTAGAAGAAAACTACGTAAAATAGAGCGGTGTGGAAGGAATTTGATATGTACATCGCACAAAATAATGACTAAATATCATACAAATCCATCAAACTTGAAAGAAAGTATATAATTATTGGATAAGTTGGTTAGAATGACTAGATCTTTGAATTTAACATTGCATATAACTGATCCACATTAAAAAATGTAACAAATTGAAGTGCATTAGTTCTCTTGGATCCTACCTGCTGAGTCTCATCCGAACATGTAACAGAGATATCGATAATATTCTGGAATCTAAACATCTGCAGAAGGATTTTTTGCTGGATCAAATTGGGGAAATTGTATTCAACTGCTTCTGATATGATACATATACAGCCAAAAGTGGAGTTTTATATATATCAATATCATACATAACCATCAAACTTGATTGAAATACATAACTATTGGATGGAATAGGTTAAGTTGCCTTGGTAATAATGTATTTGTCATTGTACGGTAACCTTTTTTGCATTCATTGATATTTTATCTATGTTGTCGTTCATTGATTTATATTTAGCTATATATATAGATTAGATATGGTTTATAGCCTAGATCTTGTTGACTGCTGACCTTACATCACAGATCTGTCCAATATCTCACGTGATCTGGTTCATGACTAAGATCGTATACTAACATAACAGCCATACCAAAAATAACTGAAATTTAACACCGAGTTCATGAGAATAATGTTATTTTTACTACGATACCCTTCAAATCTATCATAAATTCCTAGATCTAACTGATGCTATGACTCTAGCAGAACAAAAAATCCAAGCCCACTGTGTCATAAAAATGAACTCTACAATGCTCTACTAGGTCACTTCTCAGCAATCTACCACTAATATCTAACAAATTTAGAGGGAACACCCTGTCACAGTACAATACTTCAGACATACATCCCATGCATCTGTTAACCCATCGTCTCTGAACAAAATCGAACAAAGTCTCATCCTGGATATAACCAAGTATCTAGACACAGGTACAGTTGTCAAGAATGGGCCTGACATGAGACTCAGAGAGTGTGTGGCTATAAAAAGTTAGGCTTCTGTTCACTAACAATTTAAGTACACCACAACAACGATGAGCAGGTTGTTGCGTATCCTCACTAACAAACTCATGGACCTTAAGATCGACTTCGACAAGGCCATGCATAATTCATACATAACTCCAAAATGACAACCAAAGAGTGTAAACCACCTCTACACTAGGACCCCTCCATCCAAGAAATCGTATTCTAAACGTTACACTATACACTTGCTAGGGTTCAATCACGAAATTCCATACAGATGCAGTACGGACTAACACCTCTTAAACATACATCCCTAGGATTATTGTGGAAAAAATAACCTACAGCAACAAAATATATAAAATAGCTAAATATGATGCTCTACTCTGCTAAAATTCACATAAAAAGTGTAATACATTATGGTAGCCATCCTAATAAATCGGTCTATTTACACAAACAAGCATAAACAGAACGAGCTTTTGCCAAGGGGCCCTCTAACTCCTCCTAAATATTGAAGAATAGTCGTACATTAAACATACAAAACCCTAACAGCATGACCAAGTTTGTGACAAAACGTCTGTTCTATAACTATAATAACCACGTCAAATATTGTATCAGGATGAAAGAAGATATATAACACACTAAAAATAAACAACACATAACTAATTAGACCTGAAATAATTTTCTATATTGTAGATACAAACGTAATATATTCTGATATTGTATAAATAACCAACAGATTGCATTGAAGATGGAAATTCAACAGAGAACGTACAAAAACTCGAAGATACATACTAAAACTCATGAGTTATAACAAAGCAAGAATATTTATTCTCTAGTATACTCAAAACATACGTTAGAACTACCAAACAACAACTAATGTGAATAAGATACCAAGACATACGAGGGACATGACTGAAACCTATAGTAAATACGACGGTATAGTACATACAAAATCTGATTAAATTAGCCTCAACTCAGTCCAAAACAGGGTTAAATTAACATATCTTTAACTAAAGTAACCACGTCTAAAGCGTGACAGAATGTTTTATATATA
>SDVV010041831.1:0-10397 GCA_016164225.1 Gammarus roeselii | reverse complement strand
TATTTATATAGATATATATATTTCCACTTTGCTTGTTACAAGTCCAGTAAAATCGACTAGTTTTAAGCAATGTTAGGTGATCGATCGTTAGTAGACTGTATAGTTCAAAACGTTTATATAAACTTCCCTCATATGTCAGTGATTGGTATGGGTGTTAAAGAGTTAGCAAGTTTTATGTATGGTTTTACTGTTGTAATAAGATTTTTTTTTGTCGTGTTGGATGTGTTGCTCCTACCATTTTCGTCTATTATAACGAATATTGAATATATCCACACTAGCATATTTACTACAGATCTGTGAAATAAGATCCGCAGTCAACAAGATCTAGGATCTAAACCATATCTAAGGTACATAATTTGTGAATTATATATCAATGTACGACAACATAGATCAAATATCAATGAATGCAAAAAGGATTACCATACACTGCCAAACACATTAATGCCTAGGCAATCTAACCTAACAATCATTCTAACCATTAGTTATGTATTTTATTCACGTTTGATGCTTATGTATGATATTGATATATATGAAACTCTTCACTTGGGCTGCATATTTACCATATCATAAGCAGTTTGAATACATTTCTCAAATTTGATCATCATGACTGTAATGAAGCTGAGGTATTGGGAAACGGATTTTACCTAAGAACCAAAGAAATCTGGAACGTATGCAACAATTTCGCATTGCTGAAGAATTTGAGAAGATTTGAATAATTAAGGTTCAAAAAGAAGAAGCAATACATCTGTGGACTCAAGGGCACGGAACAGCTTTCGGTATTCGCAGCGAAGATTTCTTGGATTATATGATGGATTTTGAGAGGAAACTGAAACATCGTGATGATTAGTATGGATGACTGTTCGAGTCCTGCTGTGATCGAAAAAACGAGGAAGATGGTATTGTTGAATCCAGTCAGAACTGTAATTATTGCCAATGAATACTAATAAAACTATGTTAATCGTCAATGGAATGTTTATATTATACCAAACTCAAAGGTCAAGTAATGAATTGCAAGCATCGTGTCAGTCGGAGGTAACATCAAATTGTCGAAATCAGTAGAAGAATATGTTTTAAGGCGTGATATGATGCCTGAGACCATCTCGAGGTAAATGGTCTAGATGTGTTACAGATTGGTAGGATATATACTTTGTGGAAGGGGTTCATATGTATATTTCAATGACTGAAAACCGTCTTAAGGTTAGGCTGGGTTCGGTTTTTGATGATTTACTAGGTCAAGATTGAAAGTGTTTATCAAAACTGCAAATGATAGATCAAAATGTAGAGTCATGTGGAGGGATTTGATATGAATATATCATAAAAATCAATAAATAAGGATCATATGTATGCAGTAAAAAAATTCGAACGATGACATATAATTCATGGTTAAGTTGGTTAGGTTAGGTTAGGTTGCCAAGGTATTATGCATCTGGCAGTTTATGGTAACCCCTTTTGCTCAAAATGTATGTAAATGCATCCTACATGGTGTCGACACGTGTGCCAACACAGCGAGGCTAACGACCCTGTATATGCATGTAGAAGTAAATGTGTATACCTGGTGTGTGACATGAAAAAAACTACGTAAAATAGAGCCGTGTGGAGGGGATTTGATATGTATATTGCACAAACTAAAGACTAAATATCATATATAACCATCAAACTTGAATGAAAAAATATAATTATTGGTCAAGTTGGTTTGGATGATTAGTTAATGTGAAATTGTTCCACATTAAAAAAGTGTAACAAAATGAGGTGCATTAGTTCTCTTGGATCCTACCTGCTGAGTCTCATCCAAACATGAAACAGAGACATCGATAAAAAATCTGGAATCTAAAAATCTGCAAGAGGATATTTGCTGGATCAAATTGGAGAAATGTATTCAAACTGATTTTGATATGTTAAACATGCAGCCCAAGTGGATAGTTTCATAAAGATCAATATCATACATAAGCATTAAACTTGAATAAAATACATAATTATTGGTTAGGATGACTGTTAGGTTAGATTGCCTAGGTATTAATGTATTCGGCAGTGTATGGTAACCCTTTTTCATTCATTGATATTTGATCTATGTTGTCGACACATTGATATATATTTCGCTAATTATGTACCTAAGACATGGTTTATATCTTATAACTTGTTGCCTGCGGACCTTACATCACAGATCTGTAGTAAATATAATGGAGTGGATTGATTCAATATTCGTTATAATAGACGAAAATAGTTGGAGCAACACATCCAACACTACAAAAAAAGATATTATTCCAACAGTAAAACCATACATAAAACTTGCTAACTCTTCAACACCCATACCAATCACTAACATATGCGGGACGCTTTCATAAACGTTTTGAACTCTACAGTCTACTAGCGTGCGTCGATATTACTGGACTTGTAACAAGCAAAGTGTAAAAAAAAATATATATGTAGGCGCACAATCTGCTAAAGATTGGTGAAACTACAGAGTCCAGGGGATAGATTTGATATGAATAAAGCCTAAATCAATGAAGAAATACCTAACATTAGTATGAAAACGCGGGAAAAATAATCCTTGATTGGATTAGGTTAGGATTAGTTTGGACAACCATCATCACAAACCTTTAGTGAAAAATGCTTTAGTGGATATTGTGAACGCTCAAATAAGACAGATATTCTGAATTGGAACGCAACCTCATAACAAAGCCTGAAGTAATCAAAAACTTCTAAGTGTACAACTGCCAACGTATCACAAATATTTATATAAGTAAGACTTGCAGGAATAAGCATTTTGTAAAGACATGCAAGCGGATAAAATAATTGAGATGTACATTAAATTATTTAAGAATTTTAACACTAATACTCTACACAAATCCGATAAATTAGCTGTCCAAGACGACATGAAACCGGAGTCGAGAGCTAAAACATAACAATATTTTGGATCATTTCATACAATGAAGTGTATTTTATCCCCAATATTCCATGAAAATAGGCTAAACTATGTCTGATTTAGATTTATTTCCTATGATAACTAATCGAAACATACAACCACAACTATGAAAAGCTGTATAAGATTTCTCTTCTCTACCCTAACCGACATTGATTAACTATGACATACGGCGTATCCTGCCGTATCATTGATGATAAATCCTACATCAATATGGAAAGGTGTAGGTCAATCAATACACGATGTCTATGTACACTACCGAACTTATATAGAATAGAAATAATCATGCGCATTAACTTCTGAAGCGCTCTGGTTCATGAAAAATCATATAAATCATATAAATCATATAAAATCATATACTAATAGAACAGCCATACCAAAAATATCTGACATTTAACACGGAGTTCGTGAGAATAATGTTATTTTTACTAAGACACCTGTTCAAATCTATAACAAATTCCTAGACCTAACTGATGCTATCTATGCCTCTAGTAGGAGAAAATCAAAGACCACTGTGTCATAACAGTGAACTCTACAATGCTTTGCTAGGTCACATCTTAGCAATCTATCACTGATATACAACAAGTTTAGAGGTAACACCCAGCTACGGTACAATACCTCAGACGTATCATGCATCTGTTTAGTCCATCATCTCTGAACAACGTCGAGCAAAGTCATATCCTGGAAATAATAAAGAATCTATACACAGTTACAGTGCTCAAGAATGGGGCTGACATGAGTCTCAAAGAGTGTGGTCATATAAATCTGGGGATCTGTTCACTGATGACTTAAGTAAGCAGCTTGTCGCATAACCTCTCTAACAAGCCCATGGAAGTTAATATTGACGTGCACAAGAACATACATCATTCACGTTGAACATGTATGAACACCAAATGACCACCAAAGAGTGTAAACCACCTCCACACCAGGACCCCTCAATCCAGGAAATAGTTACACTATACACTTGCTTGCTTCAATAACGATATTCCACAGAGATGCAGTACGGACTTACACCTCCTAAACTTACTTTCCTATTATTATCGTGGAAAAATCGTACAACATCAACAATAACTATAAAAAAGTGCAAATAAGATTCTCAACTCTGCTCTAATTCACGTTTATATTGTAATACACTAAGAGTATCCTTCATATTAATTCGGTGTACCTACACAAAGTAGGCATAAACACAACGGGCTTTTACCTAGAGGACACCTCTAATGCCTAAACATTGAAGAATGGTCCTACAATAAACATTCAATAAAATACCAACAATACCGAGTTTGCCACAAAGGGGATCTTCTATATCTATAATAACGACGTTAAACACTGTACCAGGCTGTACAGAGATATTTAAAACACTAAAAATAAACAGCTTGTAACTAAATTATACCTGAATAATGTTCTACAATGCAGATATATACGTAATATTCCTCTAATTGTATACAACCCAAATACCCTGCATCGGAGATGGAAATTCAACAGAAAACCTACAAAACTTAAAGACCCATACTAAAAATCTCGAGTTATAACGCAGCAAGAAGATCACTTCTCTACCATACCCAAAACGTACATTAAAACCTTGACGAACGAGAAAAAACATGTAACCAACCAAACAACTGACTTGAATAAGATACCAGGACATGCGAGCAACATACGCTTAAAACTATAGTAAATGGCGTGGAATACTTTTACACGAACACGCTATAATCTATGCAAAATCTGATGAAATTACCCTCCAACTAAGTCCAAAACAGGGTTAAATTAACATTTCTTTAACTTAAGTAGCCACGGCTATATCGTAACAGAATGTCATATATACATATAAAATCCCAAAATCCCAAAATCCCAAAATGGTGCTACATGGAAGATGCATACCTAAAATAACTTGAAATCCTTTAACTGTATTGAGGTAACTGATCAAAATTCCGTATAACAATAAGAAATCAACATAAATCAACCAAACATTACTAAGTATAAATAACACGATATGATAGGGTAAACGGAATTTTGTAACGAAACTGCTGTATCAACCCAAAGTACAAACATCTACCCGCCAATTACCAGACTAATAAACTATACCATCCTTATAGATATTATGAACATATGAAATAAACGTCTGGAAAAATACACAGAACATTGCCCAGAAGTCAATATCAAGCTGGTACCAAGCGTTCAACCAAATTTCCAAAGGAGTCGATTAAACCGTCAATTAGATACGAATACAAACATCTATGTACCGAAAAAAATATATAGAATTATAATCCAGACATTCACTCAAACGGGGCAAACGTGCCACGGAAACAAATTTAAAAGACAAAAACCGGTAAGAGCAAACTCACCTAATTTGCTAAAGCGCATCCAGCATTTTGCCTAGGGGGTCCTCTACCGCAGCCCTATAGATTGGTGTTATGACAATATCGTAACCAGAACCGTATAAATATATATAACGAGCAACAGTTAGTGACCAATTTTACCTCAATAGAACCACCTAAAGAAGAAATAGCATATACACAAATGCAATAAAGATTAAAAATACAATGCAAATAAAAATGTTCAAAATATAGCCTTCAAACTAAGAAGAATGCCTAAATTCACTCTGAAATTGTTCATATGCAACATGACATTTAACGAAATTGCAATACAGTATGCCCAACATTGAAATGCGAAAACCAAAGATAGTGCGTAAACGTTCTATTTATATCAATCCTATTAACAAATAAAAACCTATTAAAATATATAACCTATTAACATACCATATGAATAATCCGAAAGCTGTTCGTCCATCCGTCAGAATGAGTCAACCGTTAGCCGCCTGTCTGACTCCGGCCGTCCGTGAAAAAAATTGGGTGCAAACTCCCTAGACTGGAAGTTACTCCATTTATTCCTATCTAATTTCTTCACAGGGTACGTTTCGACTATATATACTCTACTTCCAACGATTCATAATTCTATGATCAGTACAAAATAGATCATCATGAAAAAAAGGGCAGAAAAAAGCAATACAGCCCACGAAATAGGAAATATTAAAAATGTTAGTCGAGCCAGATCACGCTGCTGTGCATACGAATAACGTTTAGACGAAACGGACCTTCGCTTTCAATCATGTAGAACTTCATGAGTAATATGTATGCGCGCTAGTGCGTATAGGTAGCATCGTCGAGATTGGTAGAAGGTTTACGGCTACACGGACAAAGTAAGCTCCGACAACAACGAAACATAATGTTTATAGCTACGCAGTCTAGTTCAGAAAATGTACATCTTATATGTTCAGGAAAGATAAAGACTCAGACGAAACGAATCGAATCCCCGTCTCCAACAACTTAAAACTTCAAGAGTAATATGTACGCACGCCAGAGCGCGCAGATAGTATCGTCGAAATTGGTACTAAGTCTATGGCTACCGTGACAAAGTCAGCTCCGACAGCAACGCAACACGAGGTTCAAAGCTGCTCGGTCCAGTTAAATTACAGTGGTTTTCATTTCTCAGGTAAGATGAAGACTCAGACAAAGCGAATTCCCTTCTCCAATCATTTAGTTTTTCACGAGTGATATGTACGCACGTTAGTGCGCACATGTAGCATCGTCGAGACCGGTACGAGGTTTACGGCTACACGAACAAGGTCTGCTCCGACAGCAACGCATCACAGCACATTTTATTTATTTGAGTATGATAGACGAAATGAAACCTGACGCCTCCAATCATTTAGAACTTCAAGAGTGATATGTACGCCCGGTAGTGCGTACAGGCAGCATCGTCGAGTCTGGTACAAGTTCCACGGCTACACGGACAAAGTCAGCTCTGACAGCAGCGCAATACAATGTTTACAACTACACGGCCTAGTTCGGTTACATTACAATTCATTTATTCAGGACGATAAACAATCAGAAAAAATGAATACACATCTCCACCCCCTCAGAACCTCGAAGAGTAATATGTACGCACGCCAGTGCGCACATGTAGTTTTGTCAAAATTGGTACAAGGTCCACGGCCTCACAAATCCGATCAACTCCAACCGCAACGCATCACAAGGTTTATACCTATGGACCGCACACGCGCGAGCGAGCACAGACTGAACAAAAACTTTCATTCACAAAATCACAAACACGAGCTCTCGCACAAATATACTAGCCTTATTTTATACGACAGAATTGTGGAACGTGAAGAGGAAAGAGAGGACAGGTTCATCATGGGCTAGAAACTGCTCAGCTTATTATCATCGCACTCATTATTCAAGAGGATAGAGTGGGAAGGAGGGCAGAGGTCCCTTGGGTCCCAAAAGAGCCCGAAGGCACCTGGAGGATAACCCAAGTCCCTTGGGTCTCCCGAGTTCCCTCGTCTTAGCTCATCTCTGCTTGTCTCAAATCATTTCGGCCAGTTGCGACTAGTCGCGACCAACTCTACTCGTCTCAACATGTTTCGACTGATCTCAACGCACCTCGAGAAGCCTCGACGCGGCTCTCCCTCTCTGCACCAGTAATGCTGTGAACTGGAATAACTTATTTTTCTACTCAAGCACTCCACATATTTACGTTCCTCTGTGTATGGTTTTCACAGCTTAGGGAGGGGGGGGGGGCAGAGGTTGCAGGATTTAGAGGGGCCTCAAGATGGCCCCACAGTTTCTCAAGAGGGTCCCACAGGGTATTGACAATCGCCAGACAAATTTTATTGACATTCGCAAGATAATTTTACTGACAATCGCCAGACAATTTTATTGACAATCGCCAGACAATTTTATTGACTATCGCCAAACAATTTTATTGACAATCGCCAAACAATTGTATTAAAAATCGCCAGGCAGATTTTATTGACAATCGCCAGACAATTATATTGACAATCGCCAGACAGTTTTATTGACAATCGCCAGACAGTTTTATTGACAATCGCCAGACAGTTTTATTGACAATTGCCAGACAGTTTTATTGACAATTGCCAGACAGTTTTATTGACAATTGCCAGACAGTTTTATTGACAATTGCCAGACAGTTTTATTGACAATCGCCAGACAGTTTTATTGACCATCGCCAGTCAGTTTTATTGACAATCGCCAGACAGTTTTATTGACAATCGCCAGACAGTTTTATTGACAATCGCCAGACAGTTTCATTGACAATCGCCAGACAGTTTCATTGACAATCGCTAGACAGTTTTATGGACAATCGCCAGACAGTTTTATTGACAATCGCCAGACAGTTTTATTGACAATCGCCAGACAATTTTATCGACGCTCGCCAGACAATTTTATTCATCTCAGAGGAGCCCCACCGTCCCTTAAAGAGACAAGTACCACGACGACCAGCTGTGCTCGGCCGATGGCTCGCGATTGCACTAACAGTGCTTCGTTTTTTAGAAGCTTTTAGGATTTTTTTTTCATAGATGACAAATATATTTTTAATTAATTTTATTGTATCGATGGAAGTTTGTAAATTTGTAATAGAATTTTAATAGTCCTTTTATAACTGTACAATAATCGCCGAAAGAATTCCTGCCTTCTCATCGCCTATCTCAGTCAACCCATCGCGTTCAAAGATTTGTTACAATACATTGACTCAGTCACTCACGTGGTGTATACCAAATCCATTAGCGAAGGGGAACTTGCTCTTGCCAGCTCCGCTGAGGCCCATGGAGTAGGGAGAAGCCCCGTGGTAGCTGTTTCGGAAGGTTACTGCATCAAAGCGTCCCGTGTGGATACGGGCCATGAGGAGGGCCAAGTCATTGGCTTCGGACCCACTGTTGACGAAGTACACGTTCTGGAACAAGAGGCTTAGAATAAGTCAAGAAAATGCAACAAATCCATTACCATAAAAACAACATGGTTAAATCGAGTTAGAATGGTCTCTATGAAGCCGGTAAGCGGTGCAGTTTTTGATTTATATTTATGTATTGATTGTGTATTAATGAGATTTGAAGCGACCAGGGATTTTGGCAGTCGAATCGAGTGACGTCATTTTTCTAACATTCATTTTGGCCTTCAGTAGCTTTGCTTAAAAATATTTCTAAAAAAAATAGGGTGTATCTAAATATTTAGTTCGTAACTATATGTTTAGTCGAAATGTTTAGTCCGTAACTGTATGTTTAGTCGAAATGTTTAGACCGTAACTGTATGTTAGTCTAAATGTTTAGTCCGTAACTACATCCATTCGCCTGTGGAAGTAAAACAAACACAGTACTCAGTAAATTCTGCACCCTGACTTGACTATTTTGAAACAAGACCCTACGAAAGCAAAAATCTGCCAATTTTTAGATCGTGGGTATGGCCGAGGCTGTTCAATTTAAATACACGCTTCGAAATGCCCTTTGGTGTAGGTTTGAGAGTTTAGCAAACGTCAGTCCTGCCCAGTTGTCTGAAACGGTACACATCTGTCAGATGGAATCGAAAAAAATCGCAGCAATATCCATCACTGACAAAATTCGGGTTATCAGCGAGTGTAGCAAACACCTTCCTACGTTTGTTTAGGCATAAATGTATTACCGTTTCGTTTCTGATTAATAAAATGTACCCACTAACCGGAATTAGATGCTAAGATGTATGAAACATTAAATCGTATCCAATAACATATATGCTATAAAGTTTGCCTAGGCCTTTGACTGTTGAAACCTCGGGACCAACATTCATGTCCACAATTGTTAGAGCCTAAAATTTCATCAGTGCCTCGACTATGGACTCATGATTTCATAGACTGATGAATGCGATTGCTCAGTTTTTTACTCATAAACTCATTACAACTGATTTGTGTGAGCACACTCCAGAGGCGAAGCCAAAGGAGGTGAGAGGTTGGGTCAAGAAATGTGAACGTATGATACGGGTGGACATAAATAGGCAGGTTTTACGTCACTTGATTTAGTAGATAATGGGAAACCCGTCCTCTTCTAGGGGAAATTCTGGCCATGCTGATGCACACTAATATTAAAGGATCCTAATCCGAAACAACGGATTGCAGAGTTTGATTTGATTTGGGCCTCATTTCCATCAGAGCCTCAACGTGAGTCATAATAGGCTCCCCCGTAGGGCGCGACCGTCGTTGATTTAGGCAAGTCCGAACGGCCTCGCGTGCGAAAATGTTAGTTTTGTCAAGATGAAGTCGGTACATATTTTAACTGTGGCATATTTGCGTACTAGTGCGTACGAGAGAGTATAGAGTTAATGCGTATCTCCGTAAAATGTGTTGTTGTTTCTGTGCGTAATGAGGTGGAGGGACCACCTCATTTGCACAGGTGTTAGAAGTTTAGAAACCTTCGTATAGTCCGGTGTGTTTTCCGTAAGCGATAAGCTTTTTACGGTAGGTTGGGTCTGTGAGTAGGCTTTGTAGGTTGCACGGGGGATCTAGGAACGCTCGTCGGGCTGCCACGAGTGCGTTGCAATCCATCAGTAAGTGTTTCCCGCTGATAGCCACTTGGTGGCAACAGGGGCAAGGTGGCGCGTTTGGTCCTATGTCGACATCCATCAGGTGGTTGTGTGTTATCCACGTGTGTCCCGTG